>CAUYPK010017856.1:0-20315 GCA_963574355.1 Loris lydekkerianus | reverse complement strand
CCTTGAAGAAAAAACCATTGTTGCTGGTTTGGGATATGTTCAGAGCTCACACATCTGATGACATAAAAAAACTGGCAAAGTCATCTCAGGTTACTTTGGCCGTTATTCCTGGTGGGCTTACATCTGTATTGCAGCCCCTAGATGTGTCTCTAAATAAACCCTTTAAAGACCGTGTGCGAAAGATGTGGCATGAATGGATGTCATATGGTCAAGCCCAACTGACAAAAGTCAAAAATCTAAAGAAGCCTGACATAGAACTGATAGCAAAGCGGGTTCGTGACGCATGGGAAGAGATTCGAGGAAATGGTGCAACACGCCTTCAAGAAATGCGGCATTAGTAATGCGATGGATGGCAGTGAAGACTGCACTTTGTATGAGACCAATAGCAGTGATGATATCTCCAAACTCAGTGATGATGACAATGTCTATGCTGATACCCTCACATCAGATACAGCTAAAGTTCTGTTTGGACATACAGATGATGATGAGGAATCCAGTTTTGAAGGATTTTAACCTTTGTGATTTAGCTTGATTACCTGTTAAGCTACGGTTTTTTGCACTTTTATTTAAAGTTTTAAAGTTGTTTTTGCTAGTTTACAGTTTTTCTTTAGCAATAAATATTGAAAAGCATTTAACCTACTGATTCCTCAATTAATGTAATTGTTTTGGACATATATTTTTATTTTTGAAATTTACCAGTGGCTGCTGCATTTTCCACCTCGGCTTATACTTGAGTCACTAAGTTTTCCCAGTTTTTAGGGTAAAATTAAGGGGTTCGGCTTATACTCGAGTATATAGGTACTTCCTCAGAAAGGAGTCACAGAAGAATTACTACTACAAAGAGTAGAAAGGGTATATCCCTTTGCACAATACATGACAAGCAGTATGCATCTCTGACAAAATGACTATTATTTGTTTTTTTTGTTTGTTTTTTTGAGACAGAGTCTCAAGCTGTCACCCTGGGTAGAGTACCGTGGTGTCACAGCTCACAGCAACCTCAAACTCTTGGTCGTAAGTGATTCTCTTGCCTCGGCCTCCCAAGTACCTGGGACTACAGGCACCCACCACAATGCCCGGCTATGGTTTGTTGTTGTTACAGTTATCATTGTTGTTTTGGGCCAGGTTCGAACCAACCAGCCTTGGTGTATGCAGCTGGCGCCCTACCCACTGAGTTACGGGTGCCGCCCCAAATGACTGTTCTTTAATTCTTTGTAAATTTGACTCAAAAAAAAAAAAAAAAAAAAAAATAGTACTGTTGGCTTGGTGCTCAGCACAGTGGTTACGGTGTCAGGCACATACAGAGACTAGGGGGTTTGAACCTAGCTAAACAATGACAATTGCAACAAAAAATAGTTGGGCCTTGCGGCAGGCACCTACAGTCCCAGCTACTTAGGAGGCTGAGGCAAGAGAATCACTTAAACACAAGAGTTTGAGGTTGCTGCGGGCTGTGACACCACGGTCTACTGAGGGCAACAGAGTATTTTTTTTGCCTCCAAAAAAAATAATAAAAAATAAAAAAATAATATAAAAATAGTACTGCTATTTTAAATGTGTATTTCATTGTCGACCAGTGAGTAAACATTTGTTTCATGTTCATAAGCTATTCAAATTACAAACTTTGTCAGTTATTGCCTCAGGTTCTTTGGCCATTTTTTCCAACAGATTTAGTGTTATTTGCATGAACTTTTTTTTTTTTTTTTTTTTTGAGAGTCTCACTTTCTTGCCTTGGTAGAGTGCTGTGGCAACCTCAAACTCTTGGGCTCAAGTGACCCTCTTGCTTCAGTCTTCCAAGTAGCTGGGACTATAGGCGCCCACCACAACACCCGGGTATGCCTGAGCTTTTTATAGGCTATGACCACTGACACTGCTTTGTCTATCAAAAACGTTTTTTCCAGGCCAGGCGCTGTGCCTCATAACTATAATCCTAGCACTATGAAAGGCTGAGGCAAGTAGACTGCTTGAGCTCAGAAGTTCCAGACCAGCCTGAACAACAGCAAGACCCTGTCTCTAATGAAAATACATAAACTGAGGGAGGATCTCTTGAGTCCAAGTGTTTGAGGTTTCTGTGAGCTATGATGCCATAGCAGTCTACTCAGGGTGCTAGAGTGAGACTGTCTCAAAAAACAAACAAACAGAAAACAAAAAAACTCCTTTTTCTCCAGTATGTTGTAAATGACTTTTTAAATAAGTTATACATCTACATGATGCTTTATTTACAGAGCTTCTTTGAAGAGGTATATATTTTTACTAATCCTGCTAGAATTACTAACAACACTTTTAGAATTCATTTTTGAAATTACTTCCCAAAATCCTACTTAAACATAATAAAACTGTTGTCTTTTAAATAATTACAGTTGATCCTTGAGCACTATAGGTTTGAACTGCATGAATTCACTTATATGTGGATTTTTTTCAATAAATTTATTGGAAAATTTCTGGAGATTTGTGACAATATGAAAAAGCTTGCAAACTATGTAGCTTAGAAATACCAAAAATATTAAGAAAAATGTGTCATGAATGCATAAAACACATGTAGATATTAATCTATTTTATCACTTACTACCATAAAGTAGATGCATCTATCATAAAAAATTAAAATTTGGGCGAGGCCTTTGGCTCAGTGAGTAGGGCACCAGCCCCATATACCTAGGGTGGCGGGTTCAAACCCAGCCCCAGCCAAACTGCAACAAAAAAAAGAGCCAGCCATTGTGGTGGGTACCTGTAGTCCCAGCTACTTGGGAGGCTAAGGCAAGAGAGTCGGTTAAGCCCAAGAGCTGGAGGTTGCTGTGAGCTGTGACGCCATAGCACTCCACCCAGGGTAACAAAGTGAGACTCTGTCTCTAAAAAAAAAAAAAAAAAAAAGAAAAAAAAAGTTAAAATTTATCAAAACTTACACCAACAGTCTGGCCTGGTGGCTCACGCCTATAATCCTAGTCTAGCACTTGGGAGGCCCAGGTAGGTGGATTGCCTGAGTTCATAGGTTTGAGACCAACCTGAGCCAGAGTGAGACCTCATCTCTAAAAATAGCCAGGCGCTAGGCATTGTGGCAGGCGCCTATAGTCCCAGCTACTTGGGAGGTTGAAGCAAGAGAATCACTTAAGCCCAGGAGTTTGAGGTTGCTGTGAGCTGTGATGTCACAGTACTCTACCAAGGGTAACAAAGTGAGACTCTATCTCAAAAAACAGAAAAAGGTTCAACTCAAATGCTAATTAAATCTTCGCTCCTGTATTTCCACTGCTCCTTAGACACGTCATTATATTATGCATCACATCATTACCACTTTTTGTAGTTTTGGTATCTGTCCCCGCAGAGTTCATAAGTATGTGCCTCTCACATCTGTGCATGGGGTGATTACCTGACACCCACAGGCTGCTCCTAGTTAAAGATGGAGTAGAGGGATACTTAGGCAGACCTCTTTCTGTAAGACGCAGGACTCTTCTGACAGGTGACTAGGACTGAGGGATTCCTTTTGGCCTAAACTTTGTTAGACTGCACTTTAGTCTAAGACTCTTCCTAGCAATCTGCCTTCCTTCCCTCTCTCATTTACAGGGGTTAGACCGGCAACATGCTCCGACAGCTTCCCTAGCTTTATCCAACTACCTCCCTGTTTTCCTTCACTGGAAGTTTTCCCAGTAAATCCCATGTATTGCTGATTATGTCAGAGGATCCAAACCAATGTTGTCTAAAATGAACATTCCAGGATGGGTGCAGTGGCTCACGCCTGTAATTTTAGCAGTCAGGGAGGGCAAGGCAGGGGGGAATCACTTGAGCTCAAGAGCTTGAGATCAGCCTGAATAACAGTAAGACCCCATCTATACTAAAAATAGAAAAATTAGGCAGGCCTTCAGGCAGGCAGCTGTAGTTCCAGATATGCAGGAGGGTGAGGTGTGAGGATCACTTGACCAAGAGTTTGCGGTTGCTGTGGGCTAGGCTGATGCCATGACACTCTAGCCTGGGCAACAGAGTCAGACTGTCTCAAAGACAAAACAAAACAACATAACATCCCAAGGCAAGGACTCAATCCTAATCATCTTTAAATTTTAATACCTAGCCCACTCAATGTTTCAAAGGTTCTTCCCAACAGAGTTGGTAAAAAATGGTTTTCATTTCCTTATCTACTTTTCACCAGCTTCTTACCTGGTCTGGAGCCTTTTGAGATTTCTTTTGCCAGCAGCCATGGCAGTTCACTCCACTTTAGCTGGGAAAGCAAATCTAGTTTGGAAACTGGAAAGCCTGCTCATGGAGAAAACAATGAAAACTGGCTATTTATCATAGAACAAAGATTTCTCAACATCCATACATAGCCTCCGGTTCTCCAGGGAAGCTAAAAGATGGTTTCAAATACACAGACATCAATACTAGAATTTGAGGAGAAAATAGGGGAAGGCATAGCACTGATGACAGCAAAATGATGTTCCACATTTCCAATTCAACAAAGACCCTTTTTTTGAGGAAATGATAAAGAAAAGCACATTTTTAGGACCCATTTTAGAATCAGTCATATTAGTGCTTGTATGTCCAGCCACAACAGTACTTTAGATACAGCACTCATCTTTCTTAAAAAGACAAAAAAAAAAAAAAAAAAAAAAAACAACAAAAAAACCCCAGCTTAAATGCTAGATAATTAAGAGATAGTTTTACCCAGAAATTCTAGGTTTTCGAAGTTTTCCAGTAGCACTTCCTGATATAGCTCCTTCTGAGCAGGCTCCAGCTTCTTCCACTCTCCTCTGGAAAAGCTCATAATCACATCCTTTAATGTCATGGGTTCCTAGAACACCAAACAGCATGGTTTGCTGTTGGATTATTTCCAGATAGACCCAAAGATTCAGAGAAGCAGGTAGGATTTAAAAGAAAGGGTTTGATAGCCTTCAATTTTTTAAGAATTCCTAAGTAAGCTATAAAATAGCTGTTGTAGGACTGTTACATGTGATCCACAGGAAGAGCTTTACACAATCCCTGCCTTTCCCATTCAGTCTCTTGGTGTAAAATACTGTAAGAGAATCCTCTGCAGTGTCTAACATTGATCAAGTCCCTCCTAATGCACTGATTTCTAAGATTAATATTAGCGAAAATATTAAAGGAAGGTACAAGTTACATTCCCAAACCCCAAGTTTGCAGATTTAACATAAGCTAACTACAGCGTAACTAAATATGTAAGAATATCAGCAACTATATTTGACATGTTACCTTCCAATTACATGCAATTACTTTCTATCACAAAGAGAATCTGTGTTTAATAACATACTCAAACTTGCAATTACTCCATAGTTACAACCAAGCATACTGACTCATTAAAATACACTTTCTTTTTTCTTTTGTTTTTTGCAGTTTTTAGCCAGGGCTGGGTTTGAACTTGCTGCCTCCGGCATATGGGGCTGGCACCCTACTCCTTTGAGCCACAGGCGCCACCTGGAAAATACACTCTCTATGAAATCCTCTCTATGGCTTTCTGAGAAGCAGTCACGTAGAATGGTTACTGCCACTTGTATTAGCTTCCTGTGGGTGCCTTTACAAATTACAATAACCATGGTGGCTTAAAACAACAGAGATTTATGCCCTCATAGTTCTGGAGGCCAGAAGTCTGAGATCAATGTGTTGGCAATGGTGCACTACCTTCGGGGCTCAGGGGAAAATCTATTCCTTGCTTCTTTCAGCTGCTGGTGGCTGCCAGCATCCCTCCTCAGCCTTATCACTCCAAACGCTGCCTAACTTTACTTCTTCCTCTTTGTGTGTTCAATCTACCCCTGCCTTTAGTGCTCACTTCTGATCCAGGATAAATCCCTCATCTTAAAATCCTTAACTTTAATCAAAAACTCTTCAACTTTACTTCCAAAACCCCTTCTTTAAAATGAAGTAACATTCAGAGGTTCCAGGCATTAGGAAGTAAATATATTTTTTGCGGCCACAGTTGGCCTAGCATAGCACCATAATTCACTATAGTATGAATTAAGAATTTTTTTCCTAACTGGTAATTATTGATTTGTAAATTGCCTTTCCCAACTACCATGTGAATTTCAGTAATGTTGTTTCTATAAGGTTTTCCAAATAGACAATATCTGCAATAACCATGGTTATATATATCTATATCTATATATCGTAGAACCTCTGTAAGTTGACCACCCAAGGGACTGTAACAAACTGGTCAACATATGGAGGTGGTCAACATAAGGAACTAGGGCTACTATACTGATATGTACATGTGGTGCATGGTCAGTCTATGAAATTAGGTCAACTTAAAGAGGTAGTCAACTATGGAGGTTCTACTGTACCTCCCTCATTCATACAATACTTACATTGCATTTTTTCTTATTTTACTGCACTGGCTAGAATAGTCAAAAATACTGATGAATTGCAGTAAGGCTAGACATTTTCATATTTTTACTGACATTGTGAGGATTGTCTTTTATCCATTATCCAACTGGAGAGGCTCTTTTTTTTTTTTTTTGAGACAGAGTTTCACCCTGTTGCCCTTGGTAGAGTGCCATGGTGTCACAGCTCACAGCAACCTCTAACTCTTGGGCTTAAGCAATTCTCTTGCCTCAGCTTCCCAAGTAGCTAGGAACACGGGCACCCGCCACAACGCCCAGCTATTTTTTTATTGTTGTCATTGTTGTTTAGTTGGCGCAGGTCAGGCTCGAAACTGCCAGCTTCAGTGTATGTGGCTGAAGCCCTAGTCACTGAACCATGGGCATTGAGCATAGAAATGTTCTTTATCATGTTAAGAAAATATAATTCCAGGTGCCCATAGCACAGTGGTTATGACGTCGGCCACTTCACACACTGAGTGCAGCAGGTTTGAACCTGGCCCGAGCCTGATAACCAACAATGACAACTGTAACAAAAAAAATAGCCGGGCATTGTGGTGGGCGCCTGTATTCCAGCTCCTATTACTTGGGAGGCTGAAGCAAGAGAATCGCTTAAGCCCAAGAGCTGGAGGTTGCTGTGAGCTGTGATGCCACAGCACTCTACCAAGGGCGACATAGTGAAACTGTGCCTCAAAAAAAGAAAAAAAAAGGAAAATATAATTTCATTTTATCAAAGGTAATTATTGAATTTGAATAAAAACATTTTTTTTTTGAGATAGAGTTTATGTCGCCCTTAGTAGAATGCCATGGCATCATAGCTCACAGCAACCTCCAAATCCTGGGCTTAAGTGATTCTCTTGCCTTAGCCTCCTAGTAGCTGGACTATAGGCGCCTACCACAACGCCTGGCTATTTTTCTGTTGCAGTTGTCACTGTTGTCCAACTGGCCTGGGCAGGGTTCAAACCCGCCAGCCTTGGTACATGTGGCCAGCCACCATAACCACTGTGCTATAGGCGCCGAGCCATTAGTAAATGTTTTCAATTAGAATCAGACTTGTGAAATAGTCTGCAAACTGAAAAAAAATTGCATGTGCAAAATGAGGCATAAATTCCTTGAAATGGAGACTGTCTTAAGTCTTTTTCTATCTGTGTACCACTCAGTAGGCACTCAGTTAAGTATTCACTTATGAATGACAACCAGTGGAAGGAAACTTACACAGGACTCAGTATCTGGAGGAACAGCAACCATTTCACCTTCTTCTGGGTTCTCTTCCGCAGGGAGGGCAGAATCTTGAGAGACTGGATCTAGAAAGAAGGGGGGGGAGGAAAAGTCCCATCTTTCAAATGAATTCCTCAAGCTAAAAATTCTTATATATATGTATTTTGAGACACATAGGGGAAATGTATACTCTTAACACAATGAATGCTTCTATGATCCCAGATGCGTCACCCCGTTGCAAGCAAATAGTTCTGAGCAGATCTCCAGCAGACAGTAGCTAGTTGTCTTCTCCTTCAATTCATTTCTGATACTACTGACTGGGAGACAACCATCAGATACCACAAGGGAGGGGCTCAGTCCCTCGAATATCGCCCCTTCAGATGCCAGTCTTAAATGTAGACCTCCCGAAATTCTCCCCAACCAACTACAAATAACGGTTCCCACGACTCCCTCTGTGAGTTCTAATAATTTGCTAGTGTGGCTCACAAAACTCAGAGAAACACTTTACTTACATTTACTGGTTTATTATAAAGGATATTACAAAGGATACAGATGAATGGCCAAATGGAAGAGATGTGTGAAAATAAAATAAAATTTCGGGTGACGCTTGTGGCTCAGCGAGTAGGGTGCCAACCCCATATACTGAGGGTGGTGGGTTCAAACCCAGCCCTGGCCAAACTGCAACAAAAAATAGCCAGGCATTGTGGTGGGCGCCTGTAGTCCCAGCTACTGGGAGGCTGAGACAAAATAGCCTAAGCCCAAGAGCTGGAGGTTGCTGTGAGCTATGATGCCACAGCACTCTATGGAGGGAAAGGGAATGAAACTCTGTCTCTAAAAAATAAATAAAATAAAATTTCAGGATCTTCCAAATTTATTATGCCAAGGAGAAAAGTTAAGCCCTGGAAACTAACCCACATACCAGGGTATCTTCCTTGTACATGCTGCTTTCTGACTTTTGTGTTGAGATGCTATACATTAACCAGATTCTCTGTTCTTCCTTCAAATCTAGACTAAAGTTGGAGACAAGAGACCCTTGTGATTGTTACCTCTTTACAATAAAATGTTAAGCAACCAATTGTATCTTATACCTGCATATTAGCTTCTATATGAAAAATGTAATTCTGGCCAGCTCGGTAATCCTGGCACTCTGGGAGGCCAAGGTGGGTGGATAGCTTGAGTTCAAGAGTTCAAGACCAGCCTGAGCAAAAAAAGCGAGAAACCCCTGGCAGTGCCTGTAGCTCAGTGGGTAGGGCACCGGCCACATGCACCAAGGCTGGAAGGTTTGAACCTGGCCCAAGCCAGCTAACACAACAATGACAACAACAACCAAAAAAAAAAAGAGCCAGGCATTCTGGTGGGTGCCTGTAATCCTAGCTACTTGGCAGGCCAAGGCAAGAGAATAGATTGAGCCCAAAAGTTTGAGGTTGCTGTGGCTATAACGCCACAACACTCTACCCAGGGCGACAGCTTGACACTGTCTCAAAAAAAAGAAAATGTAATTCTGTTCAGCCCTTTTGCCTATATAGACCATCTTTGCTTTCCCCCACATTGGGGAATTCTCTGGTGTAGGTATGTCCCTGGTTGAATAATTTCTTCTCACTAGATCCCAAGCCTTTTGATTATTTTAGGTTGACAGACTCATACACAGGGCAAGGCATTTGGGAAGAGGCAAGGGGGCTGGCTTTCATGCCTGTTCTAGGAATATCAACCCCTGGAACCTCCACCTGTTCGGGTATCCCGACACTCTCACTAACACTGCCTTTTGGGGTTTTTACCGAAGCTTCATACACAGGTAAGATTGATTAGATCATTGGCTACTTTTGATTAATTCAACCTTCAGTCCCTCTCTCCTAGGGGGAGGGTGGGAGGTGGGGCTGAGTTCCAATCCTCAAAACACCAGTTTGGTTCCCCTGGCAACCAGTCCCCCCCCCCCAACAGTTATCTAGGGATTGTCCAAAAACTCACCTCATTAACATGAATTCCAAGTAGGGTTTAAAAGGCACTTGTTATAAATAACAAAAAGACCGCCTTTCCCCCTTACAGCTCTTAGAGCTACTTGGTAGCTGTTTCAGGAACCAAGGACAAAAGGCCAAATATTTTAACAAAAGATACCCTTACAGCTCTAGTCACCTGGGAAATTACAAGGGTTAAAAGAACAGTGAGCCCATCTGGATAAAAAGGTCAAAAGAAACAAAGTTTCTCCACTCTCTGAAACAGAATAGCTAGTTTCTTAAGAAAACCCAGGCTTTTTACCCTACTGCAAATAAAAATCTTTTCAATTCCTAAGTTCACAAAAATTGATTTTTTTTTCATTCCATATACTTTCAGTTTTAAACTAATTTGCACAGTGAGTTTTGAAATATTTCTAACTTAAAAGACGTATTAAGGTAAAACAGCATATTCCTTTTATCTATTAATTTTTTTTTTTTTTTTCATTCTTCCTAGCCTCAAGTCACTCAGAAGTTATGTACTGAATTAAAGCACAAAGCTAGTCTCAAGAACAGACTCTACCTCTGGGATCACCAACAGATTCCTAAAGACAAAAAGCAGTACCTGAATTCACATGCACTAAATGTATTAAATACCCTCAGATGTCACCAGCTTATTTTTCAAATAAGAGAAAACTATTTTTCAAATCACATATTATCTTATAATAAAAAAAATTTTAGACAGCTTTATTGATTAAGACAGGCAAATAACAATTAAGAATTAGAATTATGTAATCAAAAGAGAAAAAAAAGAGATTAAGGAAATTCTACCTTACAAAATGCTAGACAGCAATTCTTTATTAAAAAGGCCTCCACTTGGGCAGCGCCTGTGGCTAAAGGAGTAGGGCGCTGGCCCCATATATCGGAGGTGGTGGGTTCAAACCCACTCCTGGACAAAAACTGCAAAAAATGGGCGCTGGCCCCATATACCAAGAGTGGCAGATTCAAACCTGGCCCCGGCCAAACTGCAACAAAAAATAGCCGGGCGTTGTGGCGAGCACCTGTAGTCCCAGCTACTTGGGGAAGCTGAGGCAAGAGAATTGCCAAGCCCAAGGTGGTGGTTGCTGTGACCTACAGCACTCTACTGAGGGTGAGAGTGTGAGACTGTCTCAAAAAAAAAAGTAAAATAAAACACCAAAATTTGGCCGGGCGCACTGGCTCGTGCCTGTAATCCCAGCACTTGGGAGGCTGAGGCATGTGGATTGCCTGAGCTCACAGGTTTGAGATCAGCTTGAGCCAGAGCGAGACCCTGTCTGTAAAACATCCAGGCATCGTGGTGGGCACCTGTAGTTCCAGCTACTCAGGGGATGAAGCAGGAGAATCGCTTAAGCCCAAAGAGTTTGAGGTTGCTGTGAGCGTGATGCTACAGCACTCTACTGAGTCGACACAGTAAGACTTTGTCTCAAAAAAACAAACAGACAAAAAGAAAACACACAGGGTGGCTATAAAGTTCATGTGCAATTAAAACAAACAAACAGATGAACTTTGTGGCCACCTTGTATAACTCAGTTGTTCTTCCCCTAAGACTGCGGAGTTGCACTATAACAGGGTAGATGTTAACCAGTTCCTCATTTGCACTAGCCATCTTTCATGTGCTTAACTTGAATTGCAAAACAGTGCAAAATACATTTCCATCAACAAACACACAGGATGGCCCTGTTCTAGCAATTTGCTGGTACATACACTGGAGTTAGAAGCAGAGGCCTAGACTTATTGAGATGCTTGTGACTCCAAACACTTTCACAAATAACTTCTTTCTCTCCTGTGTTCTTCAAGGGGAAGGAAAAGAAATTAATATTTCTTGGGCATCCACCACATATTATACCTTATTTAACCTTTATAAGAAAACTACAGAAAAGATGGTATTTCCTTTCCACAGATGGAAATATTTAAATTCTGAGAACCTACCTAACTTGCCCCAAATCACACAGTAAATAGCAAGGTCAATTCAAACCCAGTCCCAACTCCAAAACTTAGACTTAGCAGTAAATTGCTTTCTTTTGAGTTTACTTTCAAACTCTGAGGTGATTTCTCCCACCTCCTCCCTCCGTCTTAAATCTCACCTTTTTCTTCAACCATCTGGGTCAAATTCTCTACTAAAGTCACCACTTCCTCACTACTCTCAGGATGTTGTGACTTTACCCAAATTCTGATCTCCCCAGGCAAACTGGTGAGGAACTGCTCAAACACCAAAAGCTCTAACATCTGTTCTTTCGTGTGAATGTCTGGTCTCATCCACTGAATGCAGAGCTCCCAGAGTTGATTCAGGGCTTTCCTGGGCCCAGCTACTTCTGAGTAACGAAACCATCTGAACCTCTGTCTGAAAGACTCGGGGTCAACAGTGTTTCCTCTTGAAACAGCTTCTTGGTTCTCAGAAGTGTCCATTTTTAGGACTTCGTTTTGTTCACCCCAGGTCAGAGTTTCAGGGTCTGACGAGATGGCTGTCATCTTGTTCAAGGGCACTACAGCCTGCATTGTGTATCACGAACAGGAAGGCAGACCCCTATAGAGTCTAGCTGAGTATCAGTACAGTCCACCAGCAGGCACTATACACAGCAAAATATCAAGGTTCCAGGAATTCACTTGCTAGTCTTCCGGAAACTGTCAAAAAAAAAAACAATAAAGTGTTAAATAAGTGACGCCAATAGTTGTTAACCCTATTGGTTTGGTTCAGATATATAGATTCATACATATATCCTCAGAAGCCTAGGAGGGCCCTACTTAACTACATTAAAAGAACAATTTTGTCTTTTTTATTATTATTATTTTTTTTATTGTTGGGGATTCATTGATGGTACAATAAACCAGATTACACTGATTGTATTTGTTAGGCAAAGTTCCTCTTGCAATCCTGTCTTGCCCCCAAAAGGTGTGGCACACACCAAGGCCCCACCCCCTCCCTCCTTTCTTCTCTCTGCTCTTCCTTCCTCTTCTCTCTCCTTCTTTCTCTCTGTGCTCTCCCCTTCCCCCACCCCCACTGTGACCTTAATTGTCATTAATTGTCCTCATATCAAAATTGAGTACACAGGATTCATGCTTCTCTATTCTTGTGATGCTTTACTAAGAATAATGTCTTCCACTTCCATCCAAGTTAATTCAAAGGATGTAAAGTCTCCATTTTTTTAATGGCTAAATAGTATTCCAAACAATTTTCTTTCTTTTTTTTTTTTTTTTGTTTTTTGTTGCCCTCAGTAGAGCGCTGTGAAGTCATAGCTCACAGCAACCTCAAACTCTTGGGCTCAAGCGATTCTCTTGCCTCAGCCTCCCAAGTAGGCTGGGATGCCACAACACCCAGCTATTTTTAGAGATGAGGTCTGGCTCTGGCTCAGGCTGGCATCAAACTGGTGAGCTCAGGCAATCCACCCACCTCAGCCTCCCAGAGTGCTAGCCAGGATTACAGTGCCTGGCCCTAAGAACAATTTTCTTTATAAATCAAAAGCTGAGGGATTAATGAAAGGTTAATAAAGATATCCTGCAAGGGAACAGCTGCTTCAAACTCAATACTACTCCTCATAAGCAAAAATTATCAGAAAAGCCCCACTGAGGCCTGAGTGCTGTGGCTCCGGTCTGTAGTCCCAGCTACTCCGGAGGCTCAGGCAAGAGAATCACTTGAGCCCCAGAGTTAAAGGTTGCCGTGAGCTGTGATGCTACAGCACTCCACCAGGGGCGACACACATACACACAAAATAACATAAAAGACCCATTGTTACAAGGGGACTCCCCATTACAAGCCTGTTTAACATCATCTTGTCTGCCTCCTTTCAAAGACACACATTTCTTACCAGTATCTCAATTCAAAAGGCTGATTTCTTTTTCTTTCTTTCTTTTCTTTTTTTTTTTTTTTTTGAGACAGAGCCTCAAGCTGTCGCCCTGGGTAGAGTGCAGTGACATCACAGCTCACAGCAATCTCCAACTCCTGAGCTCAAGTGATTCTCCTGCCTCCGCCTCCCAAGGAGCTGGGACTACAGGCGCCCGCTACAACGCCCGGCTATTTTTTTGGTTGCAGCTGTCATTGTTTGGCAGGCCCAGGCTGGATTTGAACTCGCCAGCTCTGGTGTATGTGGCTGGCGCCTTAGCTGCTTGAGCCACAGGCGCCCGGCCGGCTGATTTCATATTTGACTCTCACATTTCTCTTCCTCCTTTCTTCTCACATAATAACCAAGTTCTGGTGACTTTATTTCCTAAAAACCTCTCCATTCTATCCTATAGCAACTACCTTAGTACAAGCTTCTTCAAGGCAGTCTTCTCACACTGTAGCCAAAAATACTTCTAATCTACAAAATATGATCCTATCGGTCTCGCCTATATCCCCCTCACTGGCCAACTGTCTTTAGACAAAGCTCAAACGCAGAGACCATGCATAATGATCTTCAAGAACAGTGCGCGATGACCTCACCTCTTAAGCTCTGGCAACTCCGCTGATCCCCCGCAGGACAAAGCCTCCATAAAGAAATAGCTCTCCATTCCCAGACACTCCGTATCCTCCCACACTTTGCACCAGGGCTATCCCCTCTCCTCAAAACGCTGCCTTCTTAATCTCTCCTTCCAACTTTTATTCTCTCTTTAAAGCTTGACTCCTTTCAACTGTCAACTCTTGTGTGACGCTTTCTTTGATCCCAAAGTTCCTCTGCACAGACTGCCCTGTGTTGCATCCATTCAGCCTACAAATGACTGAGCAACTACAATGGTGCAGGGAACGCGGCACCGAGGGGCCAGGGGTGGACAGCGCTGAAAGGGTCCGGGAAACAATGCCGCTGGGGATGGTACTACAATGCGGCGAGGGAGAAGATGCGCGCCGCTGCTGCCACAATCACACCAGTAACTACCCATCTCTGCGCAGAAAGCCTGGCACACAGCACACACGACAGCATTTAATCCTCTGCAAATATGAGGCGTCACAGCGCACAGGACATCATTTATTCCTCTCCCAAATATCAGGCGCCCACCGTGTACCTGGAGCCGCGCTGGGTACCTGTGGCTCCGCAGTGACTGAGAGGGTCAGTGAAAATGTGACGCAGTCGGAGGTTCTCGACGGCAGGTAGAAAATGAGGAGAGATTTTGCCCCTGCACACCCCCATGGGGTCATCTGGCAACGTCTGGAGACATTTTTGGTTACCACGACTGGGGAAAAGCGGTGCTACTGGCATCTGATACCAGGAATGTAGCTGGAACCCCCCCCTCCCCCAACACACACACCCACCCACCAATTATCCGCACAAAATGCCGACGGCACCGAAGGGGCTAAGCCCCGGCGCAGGGAGAACGGAGGGAAGCGCTCATCTCCCTCACGCGGCCGGGCTCCCGCCTCCCACAGAAGCAGCCGCATCCACAGCGCACAGTAGGTCGGTCGGCTGCCCTCAGCACCCACCCCGCCCCCGGTGAGCCCTCTGAGCCGGCCGAAGCCCCCAAACCAGAGGCCCAAGACGACCGATACCTGCACCAGCACCCGCAGCCAGCACCAGCACCACCGCAGTGAGCTTCCAGAAGCTTGTCCCGCAGCGAGTGCGCGCGCAAGCCCGCGGCGACCACTGCGCCTGCGCAGGGCGCCGAACTGCAAAGACCCGAACGCGCTCGTCTGTCTCTCCGAAAGTCCTGTGCTTTCCATAGGCTCCCACCTGCCTGTTGCGCATGGTAACTGGAATGCGGCTGGTGGGCTCGGCTGCAGAATTTTTGCTGCGCCAGAGGCCTAGAGGCCTAGAACCTTCTCAGTTTTTCATATGCGTTGACTTTTTGTCTCCTTGGTGACTCAGACCTTCCCTACCCCCTTCCATAACCGTCATTCCCTGAAACCCAAGGTGCAAAAAAATCCACGCAGAAGCTTATCAGCCATGCATTTAATGCAAGCTGTAATGGAGGCCACAACTTAGGTTAAACAGATATTCATCCTATGACTTCCACACCTGCCAGCGTGGTCCAGACCACTCTCATGTCTGGCCTGCATTATTACAATAGCTTCTTGATTTTGCCACTCTTGATTTCTGCACTGCTTGTCCCTATAACACAATGGAGATGAGCACAGATGTTTTTAAAAATGTCAAATTATGTCTCTCCTCTGCTTAAACCTTTGCAATGGTTTCCCATTTTACTCAGAGAAAACGCTCTAGTCTTTACAGTGGCCTGCAAAGCATAATGGAATCTGGCCACCCATAACCTCCCTGACCCCCTTACCCACTTGCCTGCTCCAGTAGGGATGGTCCTGTGCCCATGCCCCCAACCTGTCTGGCACTGGTGGCTGACCTGCTCTTCCCCCTGACCCTCAGAGAGCAGCCTAATGCCAAGTCCTTCCAGTCTTCTCAAGGAAGCTCTTCTGCCACTCCACTTAAATCGGAACCCTGCCCCCCTCGTGTTATTTCTTCTAATATATTAGTTTCTTATTTGTTTACTGCTTACTACGGTCTTGTCTTCTCTTCTAGAATACAAATTCCACAAGGATAAGAATTTTTATCTGCTTGGTTCGGAGTTCTGTGCATAGGCCCTGGAATAGTACTTGGCACATGGTAAGCACTCCAACATGTTTGTTCAGCTTATTGATGTGCACTACTGTGGGTTACTGGGGGTATAGCAAAAAGGGCTGAGAAACTCCAGAAGGATTGTGTGCAGGGTCCTGAGAACTAGATGAGTCTTGACGGGCATTCTGGACTGAAGGAGCAGGGTGATTCAAAGTCATAAGATTTGAATAGGACAGAGCAAGCTCAACTAGATGAACTACCAGACTTTTATCATAGGCTATAAGGCACACTGAGGAAACAGGGCTGACTGGCAGACAAGAAGTTACCTCAGGGCAGCACCTGTGGCTCAAAGGTGTAGGGTGCCGGCCCCTATGCCAGAGGTGGCAGGTTCAAACCCAGCCCCGGCCAAAAACTTCAAAAAAAAAAAAAAAAAGTAACCTCAGTCCCAAGTCCCAGGGCATATTTTTCTCCTCTAATCATCTCTCCTTGGCTGGCTGAAGACAAAGGGGACATCAGAGAGAAGCTAAAGGCAAAGGAGCATAAAATGTGCACTCATATGCTTATCACAACACAATTGACAATTGTAAAAATATGAAATCAACCTAACTGCCCTCAGCTGATGAGTGGCTAAAGAAAATGTGCTCTCTATATATACCATGGAGTGCTACTCGGCAACAAGAAAAAATGAAACAGTCTTTTGCAGCAACTCAGACGGAATGGAAGGCCATTGTCCTAAGTGAAGAAACTTAGGAACAGAAAAATAAATGCCACATATTTTCAATTACAGGTGGGAGCTAAACTATGGCTACACAAGGACACGTCAGGTGGTATAATGGATGCTGGAGACTCACAATGAGGGAGGATGGGAAGGAATGAGGGATGAAAAGTTACCTATAGAGTACAACGTACAGTGCTTGGGTGAGGGATACACCAAAAGCCCAGACTCCACCACTATACTATGTGTGTCTGTGTGTATGTGTGTGTGTTAGTGATGAAATTCATCTTGTACCCCCTAGATAAAAAAGAAAAAAAGAGGGCGAGGCTCTGCCTGTAATTCTAGCACTGTGAGAGGTCAAGGCAGGTGGACTGCTTGGCCTCAGAAGGAGTGCATCCTGAACAAGACTGAGACCCTGTCTCTACTAAAAAATAGAAAAATTAGCTGGGCATTGTGGTGCACACTGTAGTCCCAGCTACTGAGGAGGTTGAGGCAAGAGGATTGCTTGAACCCGGGAATTTAAAGTTACTGTGAGCTATGGCACTTTACCCAAGGCAATAGAGTGAGAGACTGTCTTAAAACAAATAAATAAAATGAAGAGAAAAAGAAAAATAGATGAGTAAAATAAAATACACCTCATGTTTTATCCAGGATTATGCTGAGTATCCAGTGGGGGGGGGGGGACAGACAAAAACACTAAATGTCTACATGTCTACTGACTAGCTGTTCTAACTGCGCAAGTCAGGGGCACTTTAATTACTGATTCTCAAGCTTTTGTGTACCTTAGAATCACATGGTGTTCTTTTTCAGAATACAAGTTTTACGACCCTCCAGTCCTTCCCACCCATCAACTTACTCCCAGTGATCCTTGGACTACACTTTGAGAAATACGGTACAAGTTGAAATGCTCTGTAAATAAATAACATCCTATATATGAATAAATTACCAAGAAAGAATAACATCTTCTTGGAACTGTAGCCAAACTATAATGGAGGACAAACTGTAACAATGATGGGTGGGCTAAAAGATGCTTTAGAGGTGACAGCTAAGTGTACGGTGTGCCCATGAGAGTTGTTCACCACAATAGAGTGAAGATGAAGGGGAATGGAGAAGAAACTTGAAAGGATATGAGAGGACAAGGTGTGGGATGGCTCCATTCATGGATATTGACAATCCAAGATGCTCTAGAACTCAGATATGTGACCAGCAGGTGGAGCAAGGATGTTGAGTCTACCACTTGTCCCAGTAGCATGCCAGGTGTGAGAGATTCAGCAGTTTATATTGGACAGGGCTGCACAGGGAAAAACGTTACCAGATAAGTTAGGAAGTAAGAATAGTGTTATAAAAGAGTTAATCTGAGTAAAGAAGGATGCCTGAGTCAGAAAGCCATGAGGACCAGAAGAATTTTGGTGAATTCTGCAAAGTGAGCAGGCGATATTTATAGTCAGGAAATGGAAGCCAGGTGCAGAAACAGTTTGATTGGTTACAGGTCTGCCTTTGTGTTATTTGGGCAGGGTCTGGTCGTTTGGCAGCCTGTGATTGGCTGAGACTGAGCTGTTAGGAGTATGTACTAGTTTACCTACCAAATTAGGTGCAGTTCCATCTATGGAGACTCGAAGTATGGAGGTAACCTCAGGCCAAATTTAGTGTAACAGTAGGTTTTGTGAAGCTGTTGAAGACACAGGGGGAGTTTGTAAGTACTAAACAGGTTACAGAGGACTCAGTGGAGGGATTGAAGGTAGTTGTGAGAGGTTGAGTCAGCGTGGGAGGAATGCCCAGAAGCATGGGGTTTATAGCACAGGAATAGAAATATCACACCTGGAGTGGGTACTGAGGATTATAACAGAGACAAAGCGTTGTCTAGCCCCGGGTAAATTCTGGCTGGGTTCTAGCAGTTATTTTCCCTCTGATAGTACCTATATTGTATTGTTTGAGTGGAGGTCTTCCTTGCCTCATAGATATAGGCCTCATTCACTTCCATGGCTAAGCTGTGCAGAGGCAGTGTGTCTCTCTAGTGAGTCTTGGAATTGAGCGATTCTCTGATACCCTGGATTCTCTGTGAATTGTCCTGGGTGCTCTTGATGTCCTGACTTGTGTTCCCTGAGTCTCCAGCTCTGCCACATGACCAAGGAGTTAGTTCTCATTCTGAACATTGGATGCCAGGCCTCCCTGAAAGACTTCATTGGCCGTGCCCTGAGCCACTAGGAACAACAGACAAGGGCAGGGTGCAACTAGTCAACTGATTTTCTAAGTGTGTTGACCTTGCCTAGAAACAGCTGATGTCCTTAATGGCTTAGAAATGTTCACCTTTGCCATTATAACCAGTTGCATCATAACTTGGTTTTTGTCTTTGCAGATAATCTTTGTTCTTCCATATCACTCCTTTTATTACAAAGCACTGCTACTACTTTTTAAAAGCAAGTGTGTGGAACAGGAACAATAATAATGTTTGTTTAGACAAGTTAAGGTATTCAAAATGCAACTTAGCCATTCCCTAGTCCCAAACCTATTCCTCTACTTTGGTTAGTGGCATTATCTACTCTGTTTGCTAAACTGGAAATCATGGGGCTGGGCATGGTGGCTGACACCTATAATCCCAGCACTCTGGGAGGCTGGAGCAGGTGGATTGCCTGAGCTCACAGGTTTGAGACCAGCCTGAGCCAGAGCGAGACCACTCCACTAAAAAAAGACGTGAGTTGTGGAGGGCACCTTTAGTCTCAGTTACCCAGGAGGTTGAGGCAAGAGGATCACTTGATCCCAAGAGTTAGAGGTTGCTGTGAGCTATGATGCCAGGGTACTCCACTGAGGGTGACAAAGTGAGACTCTGTCTCAAATAAATAAATAAAATAAAATAAACTGGAAACCATGGGAACGGTCTCCTTGTCCCCAAATCCCTACATTTATATGTCTATAAGTTGTCTCTTGAATTTGAAATCCAAATTCTCTATCCCTATTAGTTTTCTTCTTTTCTTTTCTTTTTTTTCTTTATTTACTACTACCATGGGTAGAGTGCTGTGGAAGCAACACAGTCCACCGCAACCACAAAAACTTTTTTTTTCCCTTTTTTTTTTTTTTTTTTTTTTTTTTTGAGACAGTTTCACTTTGTTACCATTGGTAGAGTGCCATGGTGTCACAACTCACAGCAACCTCCAACTCTTGGGCTCAGGTGATTCTCTTGCCTCAGCCTCCCAAGTAGCTGGGACTACAGGCCCCTGCCACAGTGCCTAGATATTTTTAGAGATGAGGTCTCACTCTGACTCAGGCAGTCCTCCCACCTCAGCCTCCCAGAGTGCTGAGATTACAGGCGTGAGCTACCCCCAGCCTGCAACGTCAAACTCTTGGACTCAAGAGACCCTTTGGCCTCAGCCTCCAAAGATGCTGGGATTATAGACACCTGCCACATGCCTGGCTAGTTTTTCTATTTTTAGTAGAGCTGGGGGGGGGTCTCACTCTTGCTCAGGCTGGTCTCAATCTCCTGAGCTCAAGCAGTCCCTCCACTTTAGCCTCCCAGAGTGCTAGAGTGCTAGGATTACAGGCATGAGCCACCACACCAAGCACCAAGCTCTTTGTTTCCTTTTTTTTGAAAAAGGATCTCCTGCTGCTGACCAGGCTGTAATGTAGTGGACAGAATCATAGCTCA
>CAUYPK010017855.1:0-18062 GCA_963574355.1 Loris lydekkerianus | reverse complement strand
TACTTTACTAAGAAGAATATGTTTCAGCTCCATCCATGTTAACATAAAAGAGGTAAAGTTTTAATTTACTTTAAACTTCAAATTTGTAATTAATCAACTTCAAGCATAGTTTCTGATTCATTGGAAATTTTACTTTAACATATCAAAATGTTATGTGGATAATCCCTGCTATAAATATTATTCATTTTCCATTGGGATTATTATTTGACTTTAATTCCAAATTCAAATAATTTTTTTCATTAGAGATACTTTAAATTTCTCTAATGTTTTTCTTTGTAGTCATATTCAGCCATCACGATTACCATGCCTCACATTAATTAGGAAGTATTTTCCATTGCATGTGGAGAATGGATAATATTAACAGGTGTTCCTTCCTTGGCTGGTCATTTGTGCTGCTTTTATTTCCAAACAAACACTAGAAGAAAAAGAGCAAACATACATTAAACGCCAATTTTCTTCCAGAAATTCACAAATATCTCTCAGCATTCCATCCTCATCAAAGCTCTCCGAAGTAGGCAGATACAGCTGTGGTCTGAATGCTTGTGTCTCCTGAAATTTTTTATGGTAAAATCCTTACCCACTAGATGATGGCATTAATGAAAATTTTAATTAAAATTAAAATATTTAGGAAGTGCTTAGTTCATGAGGAAATCAGTGTCTTCATCAAAGACGTAGAAAGGAGCTTGTTTGACCCTTCCGCTGCAGAAGGATGCAGCTGAGAGTTGCCATCTGTGGGGAACACACCCTCATCAGACACCAAATCTGTTGTGCCCACGTCTTGGATTTTCTAACCACCAGAATTGTGAGATAGAAATATTGGCTATTTACACGTATAAACTGCTCAGGTTATGGCATTTTGTTCTGAGATCCTGAATGGACTAACACACATACAATACTTACAGGTTGGCAAAAAGGATAAATAACTTACCCAAGTTCAGACAGCTGCTAGTGAAAAAAGGGTGAGTTGAATGTAGAAATCGCCATCTTTGATTTTTGTTTTCCATCCACATTTTACCAACCCAAGCGACCTTAATCTGGGGCATGGATATGGTTTTCTCAAAGGAAAGCTTAAATTCTTGTCCTTGACATTTATGTACCTTGAGAAGAACAAGTATTTGTCACAACCAAGCCGAGGACAATATTAATCTGTAAAGTGAGAGTGGGAAGATTTGGGTATGATGAATGTATGTTTATTATGATGAATGTATGTTTATGCCAGTTATTTTCTAGTCCTTTCCATCACTTCCTCTTATCTCTCATTCCTGAACTGTATCTACCATGCGTACCTTTCAGGAAGGTCTCTGTGTCCCAGTCTCTGGACCAGGGGTCCTCAAACTTTTTAAACAGGGGGCCAGTTCACTGTCCCTCAGACTGTTGGAGGGCTGGACTATAGTTAAAAAAAAAAAAAAAAAAAAAAACAACTATGAACAAATTCCTATGCACACTGCACATATCTTATTTTGAAGTAAAAAAACAAAAAGGGAACAAATACAATCACACCACCTCATGTGGCCCGTGGGCCGTAGTTTGAGGACCCCTGCTCCTGACCTTGCTCTATCAGAAACCTGCAACTTCCCTGAAGACAATGCTTCCTGTGCAGAACAGACCTGACAAGGAGTCGCTGTTTCGTTTATTCATTGTTCTACTTTTCCTCAGCCTTACTGAGGTATAATTAACATACTATAAACTGAACATATTCGATGTGTACAGTTTGATAAATTTCACCATATGTGTACGACAGCGATCCATCAGCACTGTCAAGATATCCAATATGTCTATCTTCTACACACCTTTCCACAAACTCTTCAAATTGTCATCTCTCCTCTCTTCCACACACCCACATCCCCTGCCCTCTCCCAGCTAGCTGCTGATCTTCTTTCCATCAACTGAGTGCTTTTTTATGTTTTGTTTTATTTTATTTTATTTTATTTTATTTTATTTTATTTTCCTCTATAGCATTTGTGGAACTAGAGCCTGGAGTGAGTATGTCGTGGCTATTTCCAGACACTCTCTTCTTCTCCCACTCTCCTGAATCTTTAAATAGTTGTCCCTTTCATTTGTTCAACACTGAGCTCTCAAAAGTCTCATGTATGTTTTATTTTCATGTTTTAACTGAAGGGAGTTTTGTGAGGTGCAAAGTGACGAGAGAATGCTTGTTCTTAAAGCCACTCTCGGAGCTCTTGGTGTTGTGTCCACCTCCCACAAACAGAAGGGCAAGTCCTGGTGTTTTACTAGACTGACTTGTATTGTCCTGCCTCCCATGGCCCAGCTCTCAGACAGGGAGGGTAAGGGCGACCATAAAGACTGCATTCCATCCTGTGCTGTGCTAAGCCTGTCCCTCTCTCTGGTTCATCCTGTTATGTGTAGGGACAATGTTTCCCAAGATGCAAAGTAGCCCTGTCAGTCGTAACCCTTTTTCTCTCCACCTATTTGAGCAATATATCACCCATCAGTCATCAGTGCCCCGTTCTACTTTTATGGACTTTACGGTTAGAAGAAACCGTTCTAATACTGTAAAATGTCAACGGACACTCAGTACTTAGCTAGTGAATTTTTGTAACATATACGATATCCCCCTATTGGTATTTTAGTTGTAACCACAAGGCTGTGTCAAGCACCACTTGTTAAATATCACTTGAAAGATGAAATCTTGAAAACAACATTGTGTATCATTGTTTTGGGTTAATTTGGTTAATTTCATAATTCTCTGTAAGAGCCAAAAGCATTATAGTAAAGTGCAGTTTCTGTAAGCCACAGATGTTTGATTCACATATTACATTTTAGTCATTATCGTTTATACTACATGTGCTACTTTCCACTTATTGTCACCAAAGTCACAAGAATTGAGTATATTATATAAATATGAATTGTATATCATAAGTATATATACTAAGTCTGTTAATTTAAAGGGCATCCAACCAATCCTCTAATGATAATTAACCTTCAAACACTTTCTTAAGGACAGGGAATATTTTAATTACTTAAAGTAATACACACAATAAGTTACTAATACATTTAAAGATATTTCAATTTGTATGGGTTTATAAAAAAAGAAACAGAAAAATACACTTGAATGTTCCAAATACATTTGCCTTTCCAAAAAATAATTAAGTCTTGTATGCCCCAAGAAAAAGGGTGAACCAATACAAGATTTTAGATCTCTTTGAGCATGAAACTAATTCAAATTAATAAAAGAATAATTGTTGCTCTCTGTTGCTACATGTATTACCTAATTAGAGAATGAATAAAATGTCACAGTAAAGAGAATGACATTTATTTAACAAGAAGTTATTAGCAACAAGTCTGTTCCTCTTAAACTCAAAAAGGCTACACAGTTGAATATGTCTGATAATATATCAACTGCTCTAATTCACTTTAATTGACCTATCATGTGAATAGGTATAAAATAATACCTATTCAGTATTCATTTTCAGTATGACTGTATCTGTCTCTGAAAAATATGTAATTACTAAAGAGTATACTAACATAATATTTCACAATATATTTTGTTCATAACAAATCTGTATGGATATTATTGGTCAATAATTTGTAAAATGATTGTTTATAAATACTAAACACCTATCAATTTGTATATTTATGATCCAGTTTACTTATTTTGTATTAAATTTTTAAGCCATTTTTTAATTAAAATCAGTGATTAATAATTAAATTCTAATTAGAATATGTGGTCATTTATTTTCAGTACAAAACTTAAAAATATGTTATTTTACTTTTAAGGATTAATGGTGAATTTAAATGTATTATAATTTTGCTTCTTTGTCCAATATTTATTTTATTACCCAATTAAATCCAACCAAAAAGATGAGGTAAGTATTATGTAGGGTTATATATAAAGTGTTTCTTAGTAGTTCTATAATTTTCTTCCTATCCTTAAAAAAATAAGAATTATCCTTCCTGTTCTCTTTCTCTCTGTTAGTAGCACAGAATCATAGGTGCACTTCTATTTTTTTTTAATTTTTTACTTAAGGTTTCCACATCTGTGTGTCCTTTTTTGGTAGAATTTGGTACTTACTGTATTTCAGGATTATTTCTGCTATCCAAGTAATATAAAATCTCTCCTTTATATTTTAATATTAATTCTGCATTTTCTCACAATTCTCTATTTCCAAAAAGACAATCTCATTGCTAATATTAAATGCCCTTTATGTTAATGCAGGTATAGCAACTTTTTTTTTTTTTTTTTTTTTTTTTTTTTGCTTTTTTATTTTTTCTTTTTATATATCTTAAAAATCTGATCATTTGAAGATAATGAACAAGATAGTTTGGGAATTTGGGGTTCTACAGCAAAAACCATCAATTCCTATTTTTAAGCCATAAATTGTTATAGAATTAAAAAGTGTCAATGAGAATATGCGGCTCTTTCTGCAAACTTTAGAATAGGTGAGTAGGGCAGCGCCTGTGGCTCAAAGGAGTAGGGTGCCAGCTCCATATGCTGGAGGTGGCAGGTTCAAACCCAGCCCTGGCCAAAACCTGCAAAAAAAAAAAAAAAAAGAAGACGAAGAAGAAGAATAGATGTGTAATTTCTGAACAGAGTGATGAGGATGTGGAGGTAGCCTCTGTCAGTGGTTTTGCACTTTCCTTTTCCACAGTTATTCATTGCCCTTTGCAAAAGGGATATCACTGCAAGTTAAGGATGACTTCTCATGCTCATTCAGAAGTCTCCCTCTGAATGCAAGTGCATGACAAAGTCACATAGATTAAAGTGATATTTCTTGCCTTATTCTTTTTTCTATTTCCATTGTTCTAGTAATTTTGTTATGTTCATTGAAGAGCCAGTAGTATTAAGTATTATGAAAGTATTCACTGACATTACAACTCAGAGTCAAGAAATACAGACTAATCTACTTTTGCCAATAATCCCCTCAAACCTAGCAAAATCACATTTCCATGAACTGAGAACTGTGGGTGAGACTACATCTATTTTATGTGGGTGTGGTTCTCATGAATCCCCTCTAGGATGAGGACAATGAACAAACCTGTAAGTACAATTCAAAAGATTCAGTGAAGGTTTCTGCAATGGAAGCATAAACAAAGTAAGATAAGAGTAAAGATGATCGGAAAATTAATTTTTTTTTCTCTGTAGATCAACTATACATTCCTGAGTCAGGAAAAAAGACAGATGCATACAGAGCTTACACAAGGCTCCTTGTGACACAATAAACACACTGCTTGGGTGAGGTTAACATCAATAAGCTGGAGTAGCACATAGGGAAAAAAGCAATTATGGGTGAAGCAAAGGAGTGTTCAAAAAGAAGAGGCATTTAGGAAGATCTATGAAGTATGAATACTATTTAAACTAAATCAGCAAAAGCAAAAGCAATAGCTTACAAAAGCTTCTATCAAGCATATTGTTATATTATGTTCTATTGTTATACTACCAGGATCACATATTAATTCCATTTTATATGATGAAAAACAGAGAAGCTATTTAAAAATTAAAACAATTTACATGTATTTATAGATATTATACTAACATTTTTCATAACAGTAATGAATGTATTCAATGAGAACAATGATCATCTGGGACAAGAAAGAACACTGATATTTTATGTTTAATCTGTGATAAATGACTTCCTAGTATTTCCACAAACTGTGTAGGAAATCTTAAAATAAAGTTCTAGATGTTTCTGTTTCAAATATCCTTGTCTTTTCTGTGTAAATTTCTCTATGGGGCCTCTAAGGGTGGCACAGGGGCTACCATATGGCTGGATATGTAGTCATTCCTTAGTTACCAACACGTGACATTATTTTAATACTATTGTTCCTACTACCAGGCCTTAATCTCACCCAAATTACTGATACCCTTAAGCATATTTCTATATGTTCATCTATGTAGAAAATTAAAAGTGACATTGAACTAGAAAAATTCTTCTTAAAAACATACAATGTTTATTTTGATAATCTCTTTAAAATATATTTTTGCTGCAAATATTCAAAGAATTTCAATAGAAAGGTTTAGGCTTGAATAAGAAAGAGTTATTTCATCTCAGAAATATTCTTCTATGTATATTTAGATTATGAAATATTCTTCAAATTTCGCTTAATTGTTTATTCTATATGAAAAGGTGGATTACCTTCAAGAAAACTTTTAAAAGTTTTTTTTCAAAGTACAATTAAAAGACATCTTACCTATATTGAAGGAAATGTTATTGAACTTATCATTTATTCTTTTTTATTGTATACATTTAAAGTATACAATATGATATTTTGATACATATGTACACAATGAAATGACTACTGATGTCAAGTAGCCTCATCATTTCATAGTTATCTCACGATGGCACGTGTACCTAACCTAAATTTGTAGTTATATCGAATAAAAGAAAAATATGGAAAAAAAAATAACAAATATCTGTGAATCTTTCAAGTCAAATCTATAAATATTAATAATGTGCCATATTAGATTATAATAGTTTTATATTATCAAATCTAATTTGTAATCATGCATTTACATACTGACTGTTACTGACTTTCCACCCTCAAATTCGCATGTTAAAATCTAGCCCCTAAGGTGATGGTGTATGGAGATAGAGTCTTTGGGGAGTAATTGGTGCCAGGGTCCTGCCCCAGGAGCAGGGTCCATAAAGACATGTGGAAACTGGTGGCAATCAACTGAAGAAATATAGAGTTAGAAATAGTGATTAAAAAAAAAAAAAAAAAGACATGAAACATAGAACAGAATTAAAAGTGGGAGCTCAGGGGTCCATTGATCATTGTGGGATTGTGGGAATGGCGTGGAGTATTTGCTCCACTCAGCTTTATTGAAGTCTATTTGCCCAGAGGGTAAGGTAAGGGAGGGAACAAAAACATCAGCAGTTTCTCCAGTAGATCATATCAGCTCCTATTGTTATTATTATTAACCTTAAGGGTAGCCTTGAGAAATCTGAAATCTGAGCCTGGTATTAGGAGAGCCTCCTGCTTGAGATCACACACACAGATTTCTGGGGTGTTAAACTCCTCTTGTTCCCTGTGGAGTAAAATGCCACTGGCATTAATCTCCTTAAAGGAATCGGTGTGAGGGAGGCATTTTCCTCCCTTCACCACCACAGAGGATCTTCCTCTGCGATAAGGGATATAAGCTCTTCTGCCCATATCTCAGGGCTCAAGCTACTCCCTTGATCTCTGCCCCAGGAAAATGCACATCTCCACAATGGGTATCTGCTTTGCCTGTTTAATGGGCAGGAAATACCTTAGAAGTTATATCTTTTCCTAGGACTTGCCACAGTCTCTTCTATGACCATTATTCTCCTTAGAGTACTCGCAGACCCAGAAGGGTATTTATAAGCTATTTTCCCACCAGGCTAGAATTTCAGACAAGTCAAGAAGCTGACTTCTCTTTGTTCTAACTCACTCAGCTTACTTTTTAGTTTTCCTCTTTTTCTGGTGGTGCTTTCCTTTGCCAAAAATGGGGTCTTCCGTGCCCATTCTCCCAGCAGTTGCGACAAGAGAGAGCCCCCTCATCATGGGATTAATCACCTTACAAGGAGACACAAGAGAGAGTTAGCTTTCTTTAGTTTTTTGGCTCTTTGCTATGTAAGGGCACAGTAAGAAGATGGTCATCTGCAAACAAGAAAGTGGGTCCTTACCAGAAGCCAGATCTGACAATATCCTGTCTTTAGACTTCCCAGATTCTAGAACTGTGAGAAATGAATGTTTGTTGTTTCAGCCATTTGGTCTATGGTAATTTGTTGTAGTATCCCAAATTGAGACCTACCAATCCCAGTTCCCTTCTTCCCTTGGACAAAGCCCATTATCTATCAAGTTTTAATATTTCTTTTCATATTTACCTATTAACCATATAAAGCATGTAAATTTCTTGTAACATTCACAAGTTCTACTGGATACTCTAGGTCTTAACTTGATGATTCCAAGATCTATTTAGGCTGGTAAGTATAGTGTTCTTACATATATGTTCTGATGTATGTGTGTTTCTATTTAAATATTAAAAAGAAATATAATAAAGGTAAATTAGATCATCCAGTTCACTGTACTAACAGCAAAGGATCACATTAACATTAGAAATAAGATGTGACAATATAACAAATATTTAATTACTAACATCACATATGAAACAGGAAAACTGTTATTTTAAATCTATTTTAAGTACTTCCTAAAAGATAATGTAAGGAGTTTCTCCCCTCACTTTTTACCAAAGTGGCTTCTGACTATTGTCATAGTTTGCACATTTATCCCTCCAAAACTCAAGTTGAAATTTAATTGTCATTGGGAGGTAGAATTTTTTAAGAGGTCATGAGAGCTCCACCTTCATGAATGAACTAGTGTCATTAGCATCAATGCCACAGCACTAGGTTACTTAACTCAGAAGTAGGTTCACTTCCTGCTGCCCTCCTTTACCCTCTTCTGATCCTTCCTCTATGTGATGCTTCCTGCTATTGTATGATACTATGTATAGAAAGGGGGACCTGGTCAAGTGGCTGCTCACTGATCTCAAACTTCCCAGTGTCAAGAACTATGAGCTAATAAATGGCTGTTCCTTGCCAATTATCCATTCTAACCATACAAAATGGACTGCTGTGTTTCTACTTATTTTGGGGGTGGTGGTTTCTACTTATGTATTAGAGTATATGTGTCTATTATGGTCACATTATACATAATCTTAACTGTAGGAATATCCTAAAACATAAACAACAATGTAAACATGAAATTTTCCATTATTCTTTCAAACATTCTTTACAATATCCTGAGGCAGACAAAATATTACAGTTTTCTTTGTGAGTAATCACAAAATTAATAGCATGTAATCTCATCAGAAAACCCTTGTAGGGTCCGCAGCCAAAACAAAGATCTAGCAAAGAAAGCTTTATGGAGAAAGTGACAGTGAAATCTAAATCTTTGTTGACACAAACTCAAGAGATTTTTGCCAAGTTCAGATGGGTCACATAAATGGATGAATGAGCCAGTGAGGTGCAAGGCAAAGCAGGTCCTGGGACAGAAGGTCTAAGAGGCAGAATCTAGGCTCTCCTCAGCTTCAGGTTCTGTTATATCATGTGTAATGAGGCCATGTCTTTGCATTTTCAAAATGAATTTGATATATAATTTTGCACATGGTAGGTTGTAAATGAAATATGTTGGTAGCTAATTCAAGTTATTTAAGCCAAAGTACAAAACAACAAAATACACAGGAGGTCAAGTTAAAATGGTGGCACCTGTGGCTCAGTGAGTAGGGCGCCGGCCCCATATACCGAGTGTGGTGGGTTCAAACCCAGCCCCAGCTGAACTGCAACCAAAAACTAGCCTGGCATTGTGGCGGGTGCCTGTGGTCCCAGCTGCTCGGGAGGCTGAGGCAGGAGAATCTTGGAAGCCCAAGAGCTGGAGGTTGCTGTGAGTCCTGTGACATCATGGCACTCTAACGAGGGTGGTAAAGTGAGACTCTGTCTCTAAAAAAAAAAAAAAACTGTGGGCTTGGTTTTCCTCTTAAAAAGAAAGAATGAAATTGTGTCTGAGAACGGATGTATTGTGCAGATGGAGATGACGTCAAGCCAAATAAATGTGTAAGAGGCTAAACATGAGAAATAGTATAAAACATTTGAGTTACTGAAGGATTAGGAAAAAATAGAATAAGGGCAAGAAAGGTCAAAATGCAATTGGAGAATAGAAAAAAAGCCATATCATTCAAAGTATTTCAGGCAACGCTGGGAAATTTTTTAAATTAACCAAAGGCATTGAACCTCTGAGAAAATTCTTAACCCTAAAATATACTGTTGAGAATCAATATTTGTATCAATTAACAAATATGTGGGTCAAAACAGTAAATAATATAAATACTTTTTAAAATGGTCACTAAAAATGAATCAATATAATTTAAATATTATCTAAGGAAGTAAATTATTATAAATTGGTACATAATCAACTAACTGTAATCCAGGAGGTAATGAGCAAAGACATAATTTATAAATGTTTAAATTTAGATTATAGCAATGTCTAAAAAGTAATTGGAATTATTATCTTTGCTTTCTTTAAAAATGTTATATTTAGCAAAAATAAAATTAAAAATCATAATTTTTTAAATTAGCCTATATGAACTTAGTATGTCAGAAAATTTCAGAAAAGAGAGTATATTTATTGTTCTTATTTGTATACTCTGGGCCAATAACACATCTGGTTTTCACTGATTATTAATTTACCTAACTGTGAGGTCACATAATATAACCTATAAGATATATTATTTTAAGCATTGGGTAAGGTTTACTTTGTGGTTACATGGGTGGTTAATTTTTTAAAATTTGTTCCATGACCAGGACTTAAGTTTTATTCTGTGATTTTGACTATCTTCACACACTCACACATGCACGCAAACACATTTACGTTCCATGAAAACACAGAAAATCAGCCAGCCCTTTTCTCTCCTTTTGTAGGTGAAACCCTGCTTGTTGGATAACGTTGCAGTCAGCTCACACTGAAGAACTTAACAGGTTATTCTGCTTATTAGGTGCCCTAGACTTCTTACCAGCATCTCCCACTTCACATTGAGGTTCAAACAAATCAATAAAATATTTCAGGAACTGAAAGATGGGTTGTGTATTTGGAACTACATGTTTCTCTTCCTAATTTTGGACACATTTCTGATAACAGAACTGGCATTTGCTCCCAATCATATACTGAATTAAAGAAAATAGCTTCTGAGGGAGTGCTCTTGAAAAATTAGTTGTATTGGACTGGTGGGTGGTATATTAATGTCCAGTTGAGTGTGGTTAAATCTAACAATGTGTAACTCTATCCTCTGTTCTTAGACCCTATATCTCATTTAACTCTAGTTAATGATGTGACTTTATTGCTTCAAGCACTACTGCAACTTCTACTCCTATGACAGCAACTTCAACTACACATTCATACATACACACAGTACTTTCGTCCTGCAACTAATTGGTATGTCTTTGTCTTTTTATATTGAACAAAGGTTGGTTTCTGGTAATAAGTCTTTCGAACTGTATCTTGTAATTTACCTTAGAAGAAGCATTATCTTTTTAATACTGTTAATGTGATAACTCGAGTTATTGCTACTATTTTATTATTTTTGTAACATCATATAATAATGCAAGCATGGTAGGAAAAACTCAGCCACAATGGTTTTGAAGTTATATAATAGACTAATAAAATCATTTGCTAATGCTTCTGTATATGAGTATGTGTGCTATGTAAATTTCTAGGACTATAAGGTTTTGTTGTAGAGGCCCTTTCCCCTATATGAAAGTGGGGTAATTAATTTAACTCTCCCGAACAAGTTCCAAAGCCCTGGTCTTATTAAAATCTTTAGACAAGAAAGGCTTAGTTATGTCTTATATTCTCAACTTTGCTTCATGGATAGTCACCTCGAGACTTTCCATACACCGTGGGGTTTATTTATGCAGTTCTCTCATTGTCTTGATTTTGAAACAGGTGCATTATGCTGATGCAGAATTTTACTACTTAAGTCTTAGTTCCAACGATAGAAACCTATCCAAGGTTTCTGCTCTGTATTATACAAATTTATATGCTTAAAACACATGTAGTTTGATAACAAGGCTATGTCACAGAGATTTGTTTTTTATTCATAATTGCTGAGATCTAGTTGAGCAAAAATAGGACTACAACAGTTAAATTATGGTTGTGTATATGTGTGTATGTATGTTTTATTTTTTTAATTACAGTTATTTATACAAATCCTAAGTCTGGTCATTGACATCTGACACTAAGCATTACAGGATAGGGTCTCTACTTGAAATGATGCCACTCATAGCACAATTACTGTCAGAGGTAATAAATAATTGTTATGTTTCTATAGATATAATTATATTCCTGGGGATGAATTCTGACTTCCCTTTGCTACTTATTTTGTTAATTATTAGACTTGAAAAAAATCCAATTAATTTTTTGGGCAGGGCTATAGAGTTTGTAAGTAGTAGAGTCAAGATTCACACCCAGTTGTGATAGTCCCCAAGTCTTTGCTCTTTGTTTGATAACTCACTGTTTTACTCTAATCACATTTTGTTTACTTTTTTCTCTCCTGAATCCATCTAATAGTTTCCAAATGACATTATAATAAACTCCAAAATATTTAACAAGGCCCAGAAGGCCCCATATGTTCCTTTCTGAATCTAGTTTCCTGGTCTCATTGCATAACTCCCTCCTCTTCACTTGCTCTGCTCAGCCACAGGGATTGCATTGTTTCTGAATGTTCTTCATTTTTGCCTGTATCAGAATCTTTGCACATGCAGTTTCTTTGTCTGAGAATTCTCCATCTCTCAGCAGGATCTTCTGTGCTATCTCAACCTCTTAAACTCTTACCTTATGATATCCATCTTTTGGGTCTCAGGTGACACGTGCCAGAAGGCCTGGTTTGTCCCCTGCCCTGGATAGAGGCTCACCACGTCTACATGTTTGTGCAGCAACTAATCCTCCTTCATTTAGCCTTCTGGGTGTAGCTCTAGCACCTAGGAAAGTTGCTGCACATTTCTCTAATTCTAAAAAAAAAAAAAAAACATTTATTTTACATTTAAGATACATGGAATTAGACTACTATTTACAACTAGTATGTACATTTATAGAGGTAGCTGTATTTATTATAGTGCTGGCAATTTTTTTCCTAAAATGCTGCTATTAAATAGTCATCTATTTTGAGAGATATCAAAGTTAATAAAAACATGCAATAATATTTCACAAATAGTGCTAAGAGTATTCATATGTCACAGAAGGTTGTTATTAGCATTATAGCCACTTAGTCAATGAGGATACTGAAGTCAAGATGGAAGGTTCTAAATACATCATTTGGTGGAAGAAAGAACGAATGTATCTATCAAGTCCTTTATGCGACTGAATCACCCCTCTGTGACTACTAACTTGTGCTTGCATATGTCAAATAATTCTTGACTCAGTGCCTTCTATCACCTCAAATGTCAGCGTCCCTGGTCCTGATGGGATTTTTATTTGCTTGCCAAAGCTTGGAAAACTGCTGAGCGCTTAGCAGCCGCCTCCAGGCCAGTCTGTGAAAGCCCTCTGCCGCCCTCTGCCGGCCACAACAGTGGTTGAAATTAGTTCAGGTTCCAGGACTAGTATCTCAGGACGAACAAACAAAAACAACCAGACAGCACCCGACCAGTCGCAACATTAAAAATATTGTATCTGATCAGTAAAAAGAACATTACATATGTGATAAGATAGTTCGTTTTTGCATCTTTCTTTTGCACAAGTCTGTCTAGATCTTTCCCCTCTCTAAAATAAGATTAGTATATACCAGAAACAATCAATCAATGTCATTTAAAGACTGGATGAGTCATAAGTTACCCTCCACTTTTGCTTATGCGATCCCTAAGAAACAAATGTTATGAACATTATGCTAAAAGTAAAGGCAAGGGCAGTGAAATATACTCTTAAGTTTGAATCTTTATTGCAATCTTTTGATCTGGTAATTCCTGGTAGAAAGTATGCACCATTCAGCAAACGCGCTAAATACAGCAATAATACCTAGGTTCCTATGAGTTTTGTGGCCCACTGCTCTTCATTGACAACCAAATTGACATATCTTCCTGAAGAATACCCTATACACTACGATGGTCATTCTTCTCCCCAAACTATTGAGAATGCTAATACTACAAATATTCTGACCACTCACTTCTCTACTTGCAAGTCTTCTCTCCATATTCAGTTTTGGGTAATGGTACTCATATTTTTCTGATTCTTTTTTATTTCCCTGGGTTTTTACATTTTCTGTAGCGATCAGTATTTATTTGTGATCAGAGTATAGCACAGATCCTACAATGAAAATGTTTATTCTAAAAATAAACTTAATTAATTGAAACCCACGTGAAGCTGGCAGAGGGCTACTGGTTCTGCCACATGTATGAGACAGCCTTCATTTCTTCAGTATTAAAACGAGGATGATATAATATCTATAACCTCACAAGGATAAAAGTGAGGCTATGTCTACATCCCTTGTATTTTTTAAAATTTATTTTAAAATTATATACAAAAATTATGTTTTGATTAATAGTTATATGAATTATGAAAAATGCACAGTGTCGAATAACCACCACCAGAGTGAAGATATTAATACAACACAAATTTATTATCCTTGGAATTTTCTTATTGTTATCCCTTTGTAATCAACTACTGAACCCAACCTTCACCTCTGGTAACAACTGATCTCTTTCTGTCCCCCATAGTGTCCCCTTTCTAGGAATTATAAAGTATGAATTCAACGTTTTTCATTTAGGACACTGCATTTGAGATTTATACACGTGGGCCTCCATACCCATCATTTCTTTCCTTTACCAAGCAGCATCTCAGTGTATGGTTGCACACACATTGCTTATTCATTCACAATAATTCAGAGTAAAATTTCTAAAATGACTAATGCTGGTTTATATGAATATAAGTTTCTATTTCTTTTGACTAAATACCTAGAAATGGGATGAGGTGTTCATATGATGAGGGTATATTTAACTCTCTTATTAATTGCTAAAGGCTTTATCAAGCGTATGTAGCATTTTGTGATTTTACAGTAAATATGAGCCTCAATTGCTCTGCTTCCTTGCTTGTTATCATCTTATACTTATTTATTTATTTATTTTAAATTCATTCTTTATTTCAAGTTAATATTAGGGTACAAATTTTTAGATTACATTGTTCTCACTTCCAAGGTAAAGTTCCAGTTGTTAAAGAGCCCCTTCCCCACGAGGGTGTAGTAAACAGCCATGTATTGTTTCCATCGGGTATTAAAAAATTTATTTTTTCAGCCATTCCAATATAGTGGCATCCCCTTGTGGGATTGATTTGTATTTTCTTAGTTACTAATGCTGTTGATCATATTTGCATGTGTTTAATCGTCATCTCTATATTTTCTTAGGTATAGGTACTATTTAAATATGTTGTACGCTATTCATGAGGTTGCTTTAGTTTCTAATTATTCAGTTTGTGGTATTCTTTATTTATTTGGATAGAAATATTTCTCTTTTCCTACTCTTTAGAATTGTCTTTTGCAGTGTAAGCGTTTTAAACTTTAATGTTCATGGTATTAATGTGCTCTTTGGGGATTGTGTTTGGGGTATCTTACTCAAGATAACTTTGCATTAAAAAGTCACAACGCTTTTCACCCTGTTTCCTTCTAAATGAGTTTTATAGTTTTACATTCTGCATATTGCTCCATGATACATTTTCAAACAGTTATTACATAAATGTCAAAATGTGCATAGCTTCAGATTTTTACAAACACTCCAGACCGTTTGGTAAATGGAGTCTTTTTCTCTTCACTGGATTTTCTTTTCACCTACATTATTTTTGAGTGTGTGTCTGTTTCCACCTTTCTGTTACGTTATATTAACGTATGACTTGATAATTATTGCTGCAAATCAGGTAATATGAGTCTAGAAAATGTTCTCTTCTTTTACAGAATAATTTAGGGTATTGTATTCCTTTTGCTTTTCCATGTACATCTTAGAAACAGCTGGTCAATATCTACGAAACATCCTGCTAATATTTTGAGTAGGGTTAGGTATAGAATTGCACATAGATTGTGTACATAATAATGGGTTGTCTGTGTCTCTTTTAATTTTTTCTTAAATTTCAGGTTAACATTAGAGTACATAAAATTGTGTTATATTACTTCTCTAAGGTAGAATCTGAGTTACTGGCACTTACAAGACACCTTATAAGTGTCTGGTAAGTTCCCACCTGTGGGATACAATGTGAGGTATATGGGACCTTTCGTTAGTGGAGGACTCTTTATATTTTGAATTGATAACTCTCGCAACTGGTGGCCTTTACAATTCTAAATAAAGTCAGTACGCTCTGGTTTTTTTTCACCCTATCCATGTGATTTCATATATTTTACGATTTGTGGATCCCCTATGCTCTGTTGCATATTCTGTTTGTTGGTATATTTGCTTTTTTTACAGCCCTTTAAAAATGTAAAACGCATTCTTAGCTCAAAGACTCTATGTAAAAGTCTGTCCACAAGCTAAACTGTGGTATGTATAGTAATTTAAACCTGGTTCATACAGCGTCTTACTTTTCAAAGCTTCTGCAAAGCTTCTGCAAAGCTTCAAAGCTTCTGCAAATGGCAAGCTCACGAGATTCCTGTGGGTTCACACACAGAATTACGGAATCAAAGCGTGAAGCCCTCCTCTCGCTGAGGTCTCTGGACTTCAGAAGCTACCTTTCCTGATTTCCTTAGCCAAAAAGATTTCTTCCAGAAACTTATCTTCTTCCTCCCACATACTATGTTGCACATTTCCACAGACAAGCAGCTGTAATCAGCAAAATAGTAAGAGAAGGGAGGCAGAAAGTGGCAGGACCCTCTTCAGGCGGTGTGGACGCTTCCTCCTGGGTCCTGGTGCCAGAGATGAAGTGTTGTCCACCAGGGTCAAGGTGTCCGCAGCCCTGCCGCAGCTGGACAGTTTAATAAATGATTCTGTCCTTAAACAAGAAGAAAAGAGGGGAAAAGCTGTTTTATGCCTAAACTTCTTGCAGTTTTTGTCATTTATAGATACTTCATCAGTTCCTAAAGCTTGGTCACAGTTGGGAGATAAACAAAGGGAAAAAAATAGGAATCCACCAGGAAGCTGGTCCTTCTGCAGTGAAGACTTCCTGTCTTAATCTGCTGCTGTCATTTGCTTTTCAGAGCCCGGGATTTTTAGTTGCAATCAGTGGAACTAATAGGCTTACTCATCTTTGCTGACAGCAGATGTTTTCATATACATTTCTGAGATATTTTCACGTTTCACATGTGCCTGAATCAGAATTTTAGGCTTGCATTTTGAATATTTTTTTTTTTCATTTTTGTAAAATGTAGATAGACATGATAGAATAGAATTTTTTAAATTCTTTGGGAACTATGTGGGAACCTTTATTCTTTGGGAACCTTAGCAGGTTATATATAAGACTCATAACCCAAACTGTACTTCATGCAGGGGTTTAATTAAAACTTTACTTTATGAAAATATAGACAAAAGAAAATTGTCCTCCAAATCTGGTGATAAATTATCATAAATTACAACTATAAAGAAATGGAAGATAATTTAAAACTGAATCTGTGTCCACATTCATAAAGAAAAAAAAAATCATATTCTAATCACCCCAATAGAAGGAATTTTTTTTTGGTATCAAACTGACTAAAGCATGAATAAATATAACTGTCAGATATCAGGAAATCTATGAAATGTTAACTCATAAAACTGTCAACATGAGCGACACTTCATGAAAATCTATATCTCAACATTTTATGGCATATAATATCAATCACATTCATTGGATAATAAAGGATTTCTGCAATATTTGTAGTTAACATTTTCAAAGTTTGGTTTATATGTATTACAATTATAATTTTAAATTTATGTCCCTCATGTAGAATAATATAAATAATACAAAGAGAGATGGAAGTTTATAAAGTACTAAGATTTTTTCTTAGGTTATTTATGCTTTTGTGAACATTCACAAATCTTTTTCTGTCCTAAAATGGGTTAGTTTAATTTGCAAACTGATATCTTCTTCACATTTTCGAACAATTTTCAATCATTTACATTTTGAAGTTATTATGTTTGTTTCATGATTAGAGAAAAATATGGAATTAGATATGGGTGCAGTAAATTTCAAATAATCTACTTAGAATATGGTGCTTTGAATAGCAGAGAAGTACAAATTTGCTTAATTTTTTTTGCTTATGATAGAACACAAAAAACTGTATAGCAACAGTCTTAAAATTACAAATGAAAATACCTATATACTCGAGTATAAGCCGAGTTTTTTTCCGGCACAAAGTTTGTGCCGAAAAACCCGAACTCGACTTATTCTCGGGTCATACAGGTTATTTGATTCGGTGCGCACGCACCTAATCAAATGCACGTAGTCTCCAGTCGTCTTCTGCCGTCTGCTTGAGGGGGTGGTGCTTCAGCTCAGTCCACAAGTCGCCGCTGAGCTGAAGAGGTAGGTGGCTGAACTGAACTGTATTCCACTGAACTATTTAACCCACAATATTTAATGGCACATTTAATTAAGTGAAAACCCCATTTAAGGCAGTAAAGTCTTGTAAATAAATGTTTATAAATCCT
>CAUYPK010017854.1:0-15308 GCA_963574355.1 Loris lydekkerianus | reverse complement strand
TTGGTGGGATTACACCTGTGGTACATCTTACAACGGTACATTTGAAACTTAGTAAATGTAGAATATAAATGTCTTAACACAATAACTAAGAAAATGCCAGGAAGGCTATGTTAACCAGTGTGATGAAAATATGTCAAATGGACTATAAAACCAGTGTATGGTGCCCCATGATCGCATTAATGTACACAGCTATGATTTAATTAAAAAAGTAAAAAAAACAAATAAATAAAAAGAAATTAAGTGATTAAACTTCCAAAACAAAAAGTAATAGGCCCAGAGGGTTGCACAGATGAATGCTTAATTTTATAAAGAGAGAAATAATACCAATTATCTACAGTGTGTTCCAAAAAATAGAAGCACAGACAATACTTTCTAACTCATTCTATGAGGCTGGCATTACCCTAGTACCCAAACTGGCATTACCCAAACTCACACATAGATACAAAGAAAGAAAAATTACTATGACAAACCATTCTCTCTCATGAACATAGATGGAAAAATTCTGAACAGACTATTAGCAAATCGAACCCAACAATTTATAAAAAGAATTATATATCATGACCAAGTAAGATTTATTTTAGGTATGTAAGGCTCATTCAAAAATCAATTAATATAATCTATTATACAACAGGCTAAAGAAAAAAAATCATATGACGGTATCACTAGATGAAGAAAAAGCATGTGACAAAATCAAACACCCTTTCATAATAAAAACTCACAGCAAACTAGCAAATAGAAAGAAACATCTTCATCCTGACAAAGAACATCTATAAAAAACGTATAGCTAACATCCCATTAAATGGTGAGAAACTAGGTGATTTTTTCCCCTGAGATAGGGCACCAGGTAAGAATGTCCCCTTTCACCACCTTTGATGTCATATTGGAAGAAGACAAAAAAAAAAAAAAAAAAAAAAAAAAAAATCCCAAAGGATATACATATTGAGAAGGAAGAAATAAAACTAGCTTTATTTGCAGACAATACAATAAATTAAGTAGAAAATTCCAAAGAATCAACCACAAATCCTTCTGAAAGTAATAAATAATTATAGCTTATTGCAGGATGTAAGATTAATATATGTTAATGAAAGGCATCTTCCATCCCCCCTTTGTGGACCTGTAAACCCTCCTACTTCATGATTTGATCAGTCTTACCCACACATGAGTGGGAAGTCAGAGGGCTCACACAGAGAGGTCGACATAGGGACACATGTAAGCTGCTATAAGAAAGTTGTGTTAAATAGGAATTCTTTTCCCCAGTGCATATTTTTGTTAGGCTTATCAAAGATCAAATGACGATATGTGGTAGTTCATCTCTAGATTCTCTATTCTTGTCCATATATCTACATCTCTACTTTTGTGCCAGTACCATGCTGTTTTGATAACTACAGATTTGTAGTATAACCTGGAGTCTGGTGCTGGAAGAACTGGCTAGTGACCTGTAGAAGACTGAAACTGGACTCACACCTCTTACCAAAAATCTTAACAAAAATTGATCCTCACTGTATAAAATATTTAAATTTAAGACATGAAACTATGAAAATACTACAAGAGAGTGTAGGAAAAAAACTTGAAGATATTGAACAATAGTTTATGAGGAAGCCCCCTCTCCACCCCTGGCAATTGCAGCAACACTAAAAATAAATTACTGGAATTTGATCAAGCTAAAAAACTTCTGCATAGCTAAGGGAACTACAAGTAAAGCAAACAGACAGCCTTCGGAATGGGAGAAGATTTTTGCATGTTCTGATTCCAACAAAGGTCTGGTAATTAGAATCTACAGAGAACTCAAATTAATAAAGAAGAAAAGAACATTTCTTCATGGGCAAGAGACTTGAACAGAAACTTCCTGAAGACGACAGACAAAGAGCCAACAAACACATAAAAACATGCCCATCATTTTTAACCATCAGAGAAATGCAAATCAAAACCACTTTGAGATATCAACTAACCCCAGTGAGATTAGCCCACTTCATAAAGTCCCAAAACTGCAGATGTTGGCATGGATGTGGAGAGAAAGGAACATTTCTACAGTGCTGGTGGGATTGCAAACTAATACAACCTTTATGGAATGAAGTATGGAGAATCCTCAAGGAACTAAAAGTTGACCCTTCCATTTGATCCTGCAATTCCATTACTAGATATCTACCCAAAAGAACAAAAATCATTTTACCACAAAGACATTTGTACCAGAATGTTTATTGCAGCCCAATTCATAATTATTGCCAGGTCATGGAAGCAGCCCAAATGCCCATCAACCTATGAATGGATTAACAAATTGTGGTACATTTATACCATGGAATACTATTCAGCCACAAAAAGATGGAGAGTTTACATCTTTTATGTTTACCTGGATGGAGTTGGAACACATTCTTCTTAGCAAAGTTATCTCAATAATGGAAAAAAAGTATCCAATGTACTCAATACTATTATGAAACCAATATATAAATACTTATACACTCATACAAATGATAAAACACAAATATAGCCTAGCAAGGGGGAGGGGAGAGGGAAGAAGGGAGGAGAAGGAGGAAGGTAATTGGTGGGAGGAAGGAGGTCATTCGGTTGGATCTTCCCTAATGTGCACGATGCAAGAGCATATTTTAAAATAACTAAGAGTAAATTATAAATGTCTTACCACAAAAAATAAGTAAATAGGGCGATGGTTGTTAATCAGTTTGATTTAAGCATTCCACACTATATCTCAAATCATCACATTGTTCCCCATAAATGTATACAGTTGTGATTTTAAGTAAAAATTTAATAAAAAAAAGAAAAAGAAAAAAAAGTTGTGTTAATTAAATGCTTACATGGGTACATCCGTGTGCTAAGTATTCTACTTAATTAATTGGGATGTGGGAAAATTTGTTTAAAGTTATACTCCCAGGCAGCGCCCGTAGCTCAGTGGGTAGGGTGCTGGCCACATACACCGAGGCTGGTGGGTTTAAACGCAGCCCAGACCAGCTAAACAACAATGACAACTGCAACAAAAAAAAGATAGCCGGCATTGTGGCAGGCACTTGTAGTCCCAGCTACTCAGGAGGCTGAGGCAAGATAATTTCTTAAGCCCAAAAGTTGGAAGATGCTGTAAGCTGTGATGTCATAGTACTCTACCGAGGGCAATATAGTGAAACTCTGTCTCAAAAAATATATAAATAAATAAATAAATAAAATTATAATCTCAATGAAAAACAATGACCATTGTTTATTTTTTTTTAATTTTACCTGTTTTTTTCTCTAGAATATTTATTTTTACAGTTTTATGGCCGGGGCCAGGTTTGAACCTGCCACCTCCAGTATATGGGGCCAGCCACCCAACTCCTTGAGCCACAGGCACCACCCTTTTCTCTAGAATAATAACAATTAATATTTATGTAGTATTATAAATTTATGTTAGTCACTCACAATTTATATGCTTGTGAAAAATGGATTCATTTAAAGGAGTAAAAATAAGTACACTTTTTCTTCAAGGAACATATTCTAAAACATCTCCTTACCATTAGGTGAAATCTGACTGTTGAGATTACCTATTTTGGGCATTTAAATCCAAATAAATTATCAAATTACTATATTAAAAATGTTAATTTTTTAAAAAATTAGCTAATATTGACTTCTTCTTTATCAAATGGAACAATAACAAAAATAAAAGGTAATATTATACATTCTGTGACAGGAAACATGCTAAGTACATAGATGTATTATGTCATTTAATACAACATAAAGAATATTTTATTATTATACTCGTTTTTGCAAGTAAGAAATCTAAGGCCCAGAGAAAGAAAGTAACTTAACTAAAGTCACAAAGCTTAACAGAACAAAAATTGGAAAGTTCTTTGGGATTCTAGAGTAGATACTGACTTCAACACCAAATCTGGTATGCCACTTGTTTTTGTATGGCCTATATGCTAAGAATGGCTGTAATATTTTTAAATTTCAAAAGAAGAATAATATTTCATGATATACCAAAATTATATAAAATTCAAATTTCAATGTCCATAATAAAGTTTTATTGTAACACAACCACTCTCATTTGTTTACATATTGTGAATGATAAAGTTTGGTAGTTACAACAGAGACTGCATGGTTTGCAAAGCCTAAAATATAAATTATGTGGCCCTCAATAGCAAAATTTTACAGACATATTACCAAAAAAGCTGCCCCACGCTTTAGAGTGCTAACTCTTATCTGTTTCACAATTGTATTCATTATAGGAGCAATGAATTACTATGAGGCTGAGTGAATTTCTTAAGATCATCTGGCCATGTAAGAGGCAAAATCAGCATAAAAATTAGAACTTCTGACAGCTAGGCCCACATTTCCTATACTATATTATTACCTTTGTTACAGGAGAGCTAATTCACACTTCCATAGGAAAAGGATCCTTATCACTTAAATGGATGATTAATATTTTAAATTAAAATATAAACAAAAAGATAATTCTTTAACACACTAATTTTTATTTTCTTTGAATATTAACCACTATTTGTTGGTTTTTGCCTAGAAATATACAATATTATAGCATCTCTAAACTCAATTTTGAGTATAATAGATACATATACACATTGACATATACATCTGATTTAACATATTCTAAATTGTGTTTGTATATAATTTACAGACATAATCTAGACACATGGATATACATTTACATATATTTATATGTAAACACATGTAATCTAACATGCTAAAATTTTTACACACTTAATTTACATACGATACACATTTACATACATGTTTGCATGTAAACACAAACATGCACTTTTCACTGCACATACACATGTCAATCATTAATGAAACCTGATTTTCCCCTACTAATGACCTTTATTAATCAACTACCTCAACCGACTAACACGGAAATAAGCAGAAATTTTTGCCTAGCTATAAGATTTTCATTCACAGATAATCTGCAAAAAGAAATATATATACTCCTACATATGGGTATTACATTAATGTATTTTTAGTGTATTTCATTCTCAAGAAAGGGAATTACTGGACCTATAAAACTGAAATGAAAAGAAAAAAGTTAAAAAGTATATATAAATTAAAGAAAAGGAAATGAGAAAGTAAACTAACTTAAGAGGGTCCAAAAAGCAAGCACAGTATATAACTGGGTTTACTCCACTGGTTCTATCAAAAAATAAGATAGAACTTCCAATGAGACTTTACTGTAATATGGCATTTAAGCCAAGTCCTCTGTCTAGGTGGCCTGGCTGCCTGGTGGCTGGTGGTCTAACGTGTGGTAGGGTGCATGGCAGGGCCCAGGTCCCAGCACTGATGGCTGCAACTTTCTAAAGAACAAGCTTCCCTAGCTAAACGCCTATGCTTTCCATGTGGGTGCCTTTGGGGAGCTGTGACATGGCATGGCATAGCATGGAGAGGTCCCTGTTTCCAGACCTGACGATGCCCAGATGGCCCAAGGTCTGAGCTAAGGGCAATGCGTGGCTTTGATAAACTGAAATGCTTTGAGAAAAGCAAGGATCCAGAAGTCATCCCAGAAGGTAGTGATCCAGTTACTTTGGGGACACATCACACGGAGATGGGTGTGAAGAAGTCACTTTTCATAGCAGCCACTTAGGCGTTTGGAGGGGAAACTCTTTCTGTGCAAATGAAGAGCCTGTAATTGAGAACTACAGACTACTGAAAACCACTGGCAAGGGGAGTTTTGGAACGTGAAATTGGCCAGACATATGCTAACAGGCAGAGAGGTGGCCTTAAAAATAATTAACAGAACACACTTGACTTAAACAACTCTGCAAAGTGCAAATAATAAAGAGTTTAAATCATCCACATATAGCCAAGTTATTAGAAATCATTGAAACTGGAAAAATATTCTGTATCATTATAGAACATGCAAGTGGAAATAATACAAATATTTGCTTGAGTAGGGAAGAATGGAGGAGGAAGAAGCAAGATCTAAATTTCAACAGATCATGTTTGTAGTTGAATAGTGCCACAAAAAGCATGTAGTTCACAAAGACCTGAAGGCTGAAAATGTATTAATATTACTGGATGAGAATATAAACTTCAAAATAGCTGATTTTGGCTTAAGTACTGAATTTGCTTTTGACCATCAACCTCAAACACTCTGTAGTACTCCTCCATACTCAGCCCCCCAAGCTCTTCCAGAGCAAGGAATGTCATGGGGACAAGGTTGATGTCTGGAAACTAAGGGTGATTCTGGACCTGCTTGGCAAACTGGCATACTTATCTTTGTTGGAGAAAACATTAAGGAACCGGGAATGAACATAATCAGAAGGAAATACACCTCCTTTCCTACATCTTGAGAGCATATAAAAAACTTCTGAAACATTTCCTAGTAGTAAATCCAGTTAAAGCGGCACTCTGGAGCAAATCATGAAAGACAAGTGACTATATGAGGGTCATGAAGATAAACTTACACCATATGTGGAAGCAGAAATGGACATCTGTGATAGAGGGGAAAAAACAGACATCTTGTTGAGAATGGGGTATGGACAAGAAGAAATTAAAGATTCTCTTAGAAGAATGCTATGTAATGAAATCACAATATATTTTTTATTGGTGTGAACATCTTCAGAAAGACACTCAGCATCTGGAGGAATGACACGGGGAAACAGCACTAATCTTGATGAGAGAGCTCCAGTTGCTTCGGCACACAGTATTAGCAGTGCAGCCACCCTGGATCAAATCCACTTTCCAACAGGCATGGCCAGCTGTAGCACTTTCCTTGACCAGCCAGAGGAGCAGCTGGCTACAGCACATCTCAGCCCCCCTGCCATTACCAGCCTTTCATTGTTGCAGTTTGGCTGGGGCTGGGTTTGAACTCACCACCCTCAGTATATGGGGTCAGCACCCTACTCACTGAGCCACAGGCACCACCCTTACCAGCCTTTCAGTTAGAGCCAAACATCTTCCCCAGACTCCAACCTAAGGTTCCACTAATCTTTTCAGTGAATTAAGTTCACAACTGAGAAGAAAGTAAGGGCCAGGTGATGCTTGTTGTTTTAGAGTAAACACACAACAGGAGAAGTGTTTTTTTCTTTTGTGTGCTGCCACTGCCTGGATATTTTTCATTCTGCCTTCAGCTTATGTTTTTTGGTTTATATATTTTTAATTTTATACATTAAAACCATTAAAATAAAAGCTAAAGAGCTCAGAGTCTTTTCATGACACTAAAAATTAAAATAAAATAAAAATAAGCCAATTCCTCTGCCAAACTTGACAGCGTGTTATTTAAGTAAATTCATAAAATGCTCAAGGAAAAGATTTCTTAAGAAATGCTCAATTATGACTATATCAAACATCTCTTCCAAATGCCTTTCAAGATCAAATAATTTTAGCATAACATAATGACTGAACGTCTACTGAGTTCAGAAAACAAGAACTGAAGTCGAAGAAAGTAATTAAAGCCAGATCCCCAAAGTCAGTACATCTGAGGCTCCAGACACTCAATCTGCATGTGTGCTATGGTTTCCAGTAAAACACTAAAGTGAGGTAATTTTTTATTCTTATTTTGTTCATGACTCTTGTGAAACTAAACTTGGGTAAAAATCTCTTCATTTTTCTCATTAAATGTAATATATCGTGTGTAAGTTTTCAATATCTTGTGCTAAAAAGAGAATCTCTCCTATAGTATATTCCTCTTGAGAGAAATTCCTCATAAATTGTGGATAACTAAGCATCTCAACATTCACCTTATTTTACTCCCTTTCCCTCTCTTATGTAAATCCAGATAAGAAATTGTGAAACTGGATTATATATCACTTTCTCCTTCCCCTTCTTTGCCTGTTCCCTTTTGGGATTCAATAATTGGGCTTGAGGAGGAAAGGAGAAAGATTATCACATGCTCAGAAATATGAACCTTGTTAGAGGTAAAACTGGATAAAAGCCACAGCACACACACACACACACACACACACACACACAAATGTACACATACTTCAAAAGCAGGGAGTAGGCCCACCCAGCACAGTATTTTGGGATACTGAGGTGGAAGGAATGCTTGAGGCCGAAGTTGGAGACCAGCATGACTAAGAGCAAAACACCCCACACTAAAAAAAAAAAAAGAATTAGCCTGGCATGGTGGCAAGCTGTAGTCCCAACTGCTCGGGAGGCCTAGGTGGGAGGATCCCTTCAGCTCAGGAGTTGGCGGCTGCAATGAGCTATAATGATGCCACTGCACTGTAGCCTGGGCAATTTATTTATCCAAATAAATAAATAAATAAAACAAAAATAATAATAATAACAGGGAGGAGAAACAAAGATATGCTAAAAAACAAGTTTCTTTTCTTTTCATGAACTTGGATAGTTGAGATCAATTCAGTATGCTATATTTTTAATATAGTTAGCACGGATAAATGCTTTCATATAAAATCCCAGAGCAGCTAAAAATAATATAATATTTAAGCTTATAGAATCAAAAAGAAATGGCAAAAAATACTGGTCTCTTGAATACCTGGATACACATTTTTATTCCAAGGAGCATTTGAAAAATTAATAAGTAATGGATATTAAAAGGCTGTATCATCTCGATGGTAAGTTTCAACAATTCTGAATGATTTGTAGTAATTGGTCAAATGTAACTGATCACCATATAAGACATATAATCCAAATTAGAAATGTTAATATTTTAACTATGTTATTTTAATAACCTTTGGTCTATCACTTTGTCAAAAAGCCTGATTCTATCATATTCATGGATAAATTTTGTGTAAATGCATGTTTAACCCTTAAATTAATTGTGCTAAATAAATCATGGTTTAACTTCAGAGGATTCTTTCAGGTTTTTTTTTCCTCCTAGTAGGTTACATAAATCTAAATGTTTTGTAACCTTTTTCTTACAATCTCATCCAGTGTGAAAGTTCCTGATCCTCTCCGGGATCTTTGCTTTGAAGGAAAATATTTGTTTCTTTTAACTCTTTATACTATAGAATATATTACTAGACAGGTTTCATAGAAATTTGTTAGAATTAATACCTATGATCTGAAATTAAGGGAAATTGACATTGCTTAACACTAATGCTTCTTAAAATACATTTTTTAGTGGTTGTTATAATACTCCCATAAGTATTATTACATTGTCCAGACATAGTAAGATAGAACAAAAATAATTTAAAAACATGTTTTTCACTGAGCCATGTTGTCAATCAACAATTAGTAAAATAATTCTCCATTTCTACTTTTCATTTCCATAAAACTGTGCTTGAATTACTTTGCTGAGAAGATATAAAACTTGGAACCAGTTATTTCAGCCCTCTAGGGTTTTCTCACTTGTAACATTAGGAATTGATTTAGATGATTCTAAGATTCTTTCAGCTTGCAGGGGTGTCCAACCTTTTTTCTTCTCTGCTGCACAGTGGAAGAAGACTTGTCTTGGGCCACACATTAAATACACAAACACTAACGAAAGCTGATGAGCAAAAAAAGTCGGTGCATAATTTTCACAATACCTGATACCACAGATAAGCAAAACATAATGCACATGCAGCCCAGAGGCTGCAGGTTGGATGCTCCTGGGAGCATTGTTTGACTTGGAATCCTCTACAGCCCCTGGTTTATATGGTATTTTAAAACTCTCCTATCAGTTACATTGAAACTTCTTACAAGGTCCATATCAAATTCATACAGACAACTTCAAGTTTGTCCTGCTCTGTGGATTTCACTGTTATCACTAGCATTTCTTCCACTTGTGGAATAAATCATTTCATCTCAATAAGAAAACTTCCTTCTTCCCTCCCCTCACTTTCCTTCCCTCCTCTCCTTTCTTTTCCTAGTTTAGCTCCAGGTTTTCATAATTGGTTGGGTCTTAAATTCTAAAGACACATTTGTCTGGAGCTTCCAAGGTGTTTCAATTTCTACATTCCTAAATTATTGGTATTCTCCTCATTCAACATATGTGTGGCACATGATTTTGGTTATATTTTTCTTAAGCAGTATACTGAACTGCCTAATGTGATTTAAAAAAAAAATCATGCTATGGCTTGCTTATAATATTTACTTTATGACTTCCTGCACATCACTCAAGACCAGGCCTAGGAAATTTACTTTCTAATGATTTCTTAAAGCATCAATTGAGCACATAATAATTTACCCTATCCAATTACTTATGTTATGCTTTCCATTCTGATAACATATGCTACCAAATATGTTCAAGTAACTTAAGTTCCTAATTGTTAAGTATCTAATATAATTTTTAGAAAGCTGCCAATTTTCATAGCTAGATTATTATTAAGTGTTCTATCTACAGAACACTTTGTTTATATAAGACTTTTACCTCGTTGCTGTTCATTATTCTCTTTGTAAAACATTCCTATTTATCCTCTGAGCCTGACATGAGGAAGGGAGAGAAGAGACAGGGAAAAATGGGAAAACGAATCTCAGTCACTAAAGGCAGTGGAGACCTTATCAAGAGCCTAGAGATAATCTTGGTTCACTTGAGATCATCACATACATGTTATTATATTTCCAATCCATTTCTTTTTTCTTTTTCTTCTTTTTTTCTTTTTTTTGAGACAGAGCCTCAAGCTGTCACCCTGGGTAGAGTGCTGTGACATCACAGCTCACAGCAACCTCAAATTCTTGGGCTTAAGCGATTCTCTTGCCTCAGCCTCCCAAGTAGCTGGGACTACAGGCGCCTGCCACAACGCCCAGCTACTTTTTGGTTGCAGTTGTCATTGTTGCTTGGCAGGCCCAGTTTGGATTCAAAACCGCCAGCTCCAGTGTACATGGCTGGCACACCGAGCTATAGGTGCTGAGCCCATTTCTTTTTTCTACTGTGACCTGCAAAGTTTATTCAAATGTGCTTAATTTTCAATCTTAATTCTTTAACAGAAGATCTTAATTATCTTACCTGAATTCCAATATCAGTGATTCTGTAACACTCAGATAGAGAAAGTTCCTTCAATTTTTTATGTTTGGACAGTATCAACAAACCCTGAAAATATTTAACATAAAGATAATTTTGTGACTATAATTTAGTGTGGAAAGCATATTCCCAATAACCATTTATGCAAACTAACAACATAAAAAAATCATGCAAATGAAAAAAATTGCTTCTGTCTTATAATTCTTTACACTTAAAGCATAAGATAACTTTGGTTGGCCAATATCATTGTCTCTAATGTTTTGCAAAATGTTTTACAGAATTCCAGAGCCAGAAAACTCCCTAGGAGATTATTATCTTTCCATCATTTTCAAATAAATGTTATCTGAACCAATATAAACAAAACTAACTTATAACTTTATTTTGAAGATACTTTCATGTGGCTGATGAATATATTTGTCATTAAACTCTTATTTATGTCTAATTTAAACATCTAAAAATCTTACTCATTTTATAATGCTTAATCCATTGAAGAGAAAGGGAATAGATCTTTATATTAAGACCCAGAGAGAGTCATTCACTAATTAGCCCACTTCTTTTTCAGTTTAAAAGTTTTGGATTTTTTAATTAACAAAAGTTAAACTGTACTTTTAAACCCTTACATTTTTTTATGTGTAATTGCACTGTCTCATTTACTAGTACTTCTCCCACAGAACTGCTGGCACAACACTAAATAAGTACTGATGATTGTGGCTTATTGATGCCATCCTCCTGTTTTGCATTCAGGATGGTATTTTATAATTCTATAAGATATGTTTCTTAAACTAGGTGAATGTGATGAAAAGTGTTCTGGAATTAGATTGTAGAGATGGTTACATGACTTCATGAACACACTATAAACCAAAGAATTGTATACTTTAAATTGATGAGTTTTATGGTATGTGAATTTTATCTCAATAAAGATGTTTTTAAAATTGAACTGACATAATAGCTGTATAACTAAATAAAAATCAGAAAGTAGTTATACAGCATCCTTCATTCTAAAATGAATATAGAAATTGCCCCTTCTTCAAATATCAGTATTTTTATCAGTGATCTTCAAACACTGAAGCCCAATCCATTAGCAAGACAAGGAGAAAGAGATGTCATCATACTCATTAGACAAGTTATCATAAGGCCTTTCTGCTATAAGTAAACACAACTTTTTATATTTTTATTTTTTATTTTATTTTATTTTTTTTAGAGACAGAGTCTCACTTTGTTGCCCTCCGTAGAGTGCCTGGCGTCACAGCTCACAGCAACCTCCAGCTCTTGGACTTAGGTGATTCTCTTGCCTCAACCTCCCGAGTAGCTGGGACTACAGACACCTGCCACAATGCTCCAGCTATTTTTCGTTGCAGTTTGGCCGGAGCTGGGTTTGAACCCACCACCCTCAGTATATAGAGCTGGCGCCCTAGTCACTGAGCCACAGGCGCCACCCACAACTTTTTATTTTTTGAGACAGAGTCTCACTCTGCTGCCATGGGTAGAGTGCCATGGCATCTAGCTCCTAACAATTTCAAACTCTTGCGTCAAGTGATCCTCTTGTCTGAGCCTCTTGAGTAGCTAAAGGCACTTGTCACAATGCCCTGCTAATTTTCTATTTTTAGTAGAGATGGGGGTCTTGCTCTCACTCAGGCTGGTCTTGAACTCCTGAGCTCAAGCAATCCACTCACCTCAGCCTCCCAGAGTGTTAGGATTACAGGCATGAGCCACGATGCCCAGGCAGTAAACACAATTTTATAACTGATCAGCAACAAATCTAAGAAAGCAGGAGGGGATGAGGTCTCCACTAAAAACTGCCTCATGCCAGTTATAGGAGGCCAGCTTCTCCCAACAAGAGAAATATACTATTCCAGTCAACAGGGTTCATTTTTAATGATTTTAAAATTTATTTTAATTTATTCATTTATTTATATTGAGACAGAGTCTCACTCTGTCACCCTGGGTAAAGTGCCATGACATCATAGCTCACAGCAACCTCAAACTCTTGGGCTCAAGCAACCCTCTTGCCTCAGCCTCCTGAATAGCTCGGACTACAGGTACCTGCCACAATGCCTGGTTATATTTTTAATAATTTTTTGACTCAGAAGCTTCCATGACCTTAAGAACATCAGAAACAGCCAGGTAAATATTCTGTTTGGCACCATAAGGTTTATAAATGTTCCAGATTAGGAGGTGTGCTCTGAGACAAGTGTTAGAACATTTTACAGATTTTCTTTATACCTTTAGAAAATCTTTAATCTCAAGTCTGGAATAAACTCGTTCATCTTTAACACTCACTTAATAAGCATTTATCTAGATGCATCATATTGATCACACTCTGGGATACAAAATTGGGATCATAAAGGTCAATAATGTACTGTATTTGTTCTTAAGGAGCCCATAGTTTGGCATGGAAGACAGACAAGTACAAGAGATCACTGCCATCTGGTGAAAGGTAAATACCATGTACAGTGGTACTGAAGAAGAATACAGGGCCAGCTACTGAGGACTGGAGAAAACCATATAGAAGAGAGTCATGAATGAGGAGGAGCAAGTTGCCAAGAAGACTATGAAGGGAAGGACATTCTAGGCAGAAGGGAACAGAATGTGCAAAGGCATTAAAGGATAAAACAGAATGTAGGGAACTATACAACATAGATTTATAATGGATATTTTAAAAATTATCCCAACAGGTGGTCATTGGATTCCTCTTAAGGAGGAAACAGGAGGTTTATTATTATTTGTTTTGTTTAATATCTTGTTAAGTGCTTGGGATAAAAGTCTTGGAGCCTGGCTGATGATCCCCTTACTTCTGCAAGGGACGGAAAGAGTAAAGTAGGAAACCACAAAAAAAATGAGGAAGGAGGAGCCAGCAAGATGGAGTGACTGGGCCTAAGTGGGACAAAGTACAGACTGATGCTTACTTTTTAGGAAAGTTGTGGCATCACTGCAATGCAAATCCTCCTTGTTCTCCTTCAAAAGTCAGCCAAACTCATAAATGCTCTGGCTGGAAAGAGTTTCTGGCTCTATTTTCCGAAAGTACAAAAAAAGGACCAAATTTTGTGACTCACATTCTGTATTTGTCTGGTTGTACCTTATGATCAGCACAGAGGAGCCTGAACGTCTCCAGTTTTGCAGGTTTATGAGAATAGGAGCCGCCAGGAATGCACCGGAATCTGAGGAGCATTTTGCTCCTCCATAGACCATGGAATTAGGACCTGAATGTTAGGGGCCCAAGAGTCACTAGTAGAAAACTGGCTTACCTTATAGCTCCATTATGAGGTTCACTGAAGCAAGTATCAAGACCTAAGGGTCAAAAGGAAGCAGGCAGCAGGCCCCAAAAGCCTCAGACATTATTCTAAGGAATCTGGACTTCATCCTATGCAACAGAGCTAAGCAGAACTTTCCCTCTCCAGGAAATATAACTTGGTACATGAATGACCATAATGCAAGAAAAGAATGAGGTATGTTTCAAGAGACATATAGGAACCACACAGCAGGAAACAATGGATTTCAGCTGGAAGGAAGATGTGGTGATTTAGAAGAGGCTTTCAAGGCGGCAGGGGAATTTGAATTAGGGCTTAAAAACTGAGTACGATTTTGATAAGCAAAACAGTGTTTCAGGCTGAGGAGATGGCATGAACATCTGGAAAGTGTGAGTTGTTTGGGAATTGGTTAAGTCTGGGGTCACTGAGAGTAGTGGGAGGAAAGATGGAACACTGCCAGCAACAGATAGATGTACATAAGACATTTGGGAACAGACAAATCCATGAGTACTATGTTTCCCTTCCACCCCAAGTTTACATCTGGAATTGTTTAGCTAATGTAGACAGACAATAGCAATGAAATAGTTACTAAATGTTGGAATGGTGTGGGCGTGTGCACCTACTGTATGGCTGAGTCACTATTACTCCTGGCTTAGAATATTACCCACATAAACATAACACATCCTTCCCCTCTTTATTTTGAAAACATTCAAATCCACAGAAAGTTTCAAAGAGTGGTACAATGAACACCTATATATACCCTTTACCTAAATTCACTAATTGTAAACATTTTGCCACATTTGCTTAATTGCTAAGTGGGTATGTGAACATACATATTTTATTCATATAAATGTATGAAAATAGTTTTATATTTATTACATATACATAGTTATATATATTATCTAATTTTATATGCATATATATATTTTTTCCCTGAACCATTTGAAAATAGGTTTTAAATATCATTATACTTTACCCCTACATATACTGTATGCATTTCCTTAAGAATAAGGGCATTGGACTTCAATCATTGCACAAATTGGCTTCTGTTGGGCCAAATTTTTTAGTCAGTCAGATCGTGATTTCCTAAGGGGTTAAGGAGACCTGGGCTGCTAATGCATATTTGTACAATTACTGGGAGGTATTATGATCTCTCATGTCTGCTAAAAATGTGATTTCATGTTGTAAAGAAATACAGAAATGGACTAGACCGATTTTAC
>CAUYPK010017853.1:0-11580 GCA_963574355.1 Loris lydekkerianus | reverse complement strand
GAGAGCACCTCACCCCTAGAGACACCAGGCAGGTTCTGGATGACAGCCCCAGGGGGTGGCATGGAGCACCTCACCCCTAGAGACACCAGGCAGGTTCTGGATGGCAGCCCCAGGGGGTGGCAGGGAGCACCTCACCCCTAGAGACACCAGGCGGGTTCTGGATGACAGCCCCGGGGGGTGGCAGGGAGCACCTCACCCCTAGAGACACCAGGCGGGTTCTGGATGGCAGCCCCGGGGGGTGGCAGGGAGCACCTCAGCCCTAGAGACACCAGGCGGGTTCTGGATGACAGCCCCGGGGGGTGGCAGGGAGCATCTCAGCCCTAGAGACACCAGGCAGGTTCTGGATGACAGCCCCGGGGGTGGAGAAGCAACTGGAGGGGGAGTTGCTGAGGGTGGGTCTGGTGACCTTTCAGGCTCCTCCCAAGCCGGAGCCTGAAGTGAATCCAGGAATTGGCTGAGTGGAGATGGGCGGGCCCCCGGGCAGAGGGAACGCTATGCGGAAGGCGCGGGCCAGCAGTGGTCCTCTCATCCTCATTCACTCCCTGTTCCAAGAGCTCTCACGTCCCTCCGTTGTGCCCTGCTGTTGGCAATGGCTCTGGCACAGCTCCAAGAAAGACCCCTCAGCATTTGTGGGACCTGCCTCCAGACTTCTCTCCACCTGCCTGGTGCCGCGTCTCCTCTTCAAGCCACTTCTCCAAACTCGTCATCTCAGCTACTCTGGCTAGATAACCCCAGAGGATGGCGGCCGGCCTGCTAGTCATAATTTCCCCTTCCCACTAGTTCACAACACCCAATGCTCACTGTGTCCTCTCTGTCCATGGAGCTCTGTGCGAGGTGGCAGGATCCCCCTGGGAACAAGACAGATGCCGTCCCTCGCGCACTCCTAGTCCTGCTGTGACTATGCCATGGTCTAGTCCTGTGCTGGCTGTGCAGGGGCTGCTCAGCAGGAACCTGATAAAACCAACACAGCTTTAACCAGCCCCATCTCTTTCCTTCCAAGCCCCTGCATCTCCTTCACCCTGCAAACACCCATCCCGTTGATCCTGCCTCCTCAGCATCCCCCCTCCCAGGCATCAGAGGAGGCACAGCAGGAAGAGGCCCTGGGAAGCCAGGAAGAAGGTGGTTACAGGTAGTGTCTTATTTTTTTTAATGTTCTCACTTCCCCACCAACTATGGCAGAGGCCCCATGTGCAGACATACTCCTCCTGAAGCTGGAAGCCAGCCTTGCCTCCGCTGTGGCAGGCAGCCCTGTGTTGGCTGCCAGGACCTGGGGTGGAGTACAAATAGCCCCAGCCCTGCTTCGAGGAGACCAGCAAGCCAGCAGCTCACCCCCTGGCACCCAGCCAGGTTCTCTTCAAGCCAGGGCCTGAGCACATGGACCCTAATCAGCTAAACCCCCACCCTTCCTTCTGCAAACACCCTTGTGGCCAGCCACAGGGCAGGCCAACAGGCAGAGCTGATCTCCTGCAGTTCCCTGGATGCCCCACACCTAAGGTGTTGGACCAAGACCTACCACTGACCCCCAGCCAACAGCTGCCCGGTCATCTACGAAGGGCTACCAGCCACCCTCTGGGTGGAGAGAAGAGCTGTGGTATCCAAGTGGGAAGCTGACGCCGATGGACTCCTATCCTCACGCCCTCCGGTCTCTGCTCCAATGCCACCTGTCAGTGAGGCCTGCCCTCCCCTCCTGCAATCATACACACCTGCACCACCACCACCCCTGCCTATGCCCCTTATTGTTCTTTGTGAGATTTTTTTTTTTTTTTATTGTTGGGGATTCTTTGCAGTAAAAGAAACCAGGTTACACTGATTGTATTTGTTACATAAAGTTCCGCTTGAGATTTTTTTTTTTATCATTTGGGATATTATGATATATTCATTGGTGGGAAATTCACTATAATTTTCTAGTCGAGAATAGCAATGCTTTTTTTCTGTTCATTAGTATATCCCAAGTATCTGGTACCTAGTGGGTTCTCAGTAAATATGGAAGGAAGGGAGGGAGGGAGGGAGGGAATAAGGAAAGGCTGGCCTGGTTAGCTTCCCTCTCTTCTCATCTATACCTCCCCTCCAGGCTGGTGACCTGAAGGCCCTTCAGGACAAATGACTTTAGCAACAACTTTTTAAACTATCATTTAACCAAGGCCTACTCTGTGCCAGGCAAGACACAATCTCACTTCATCTTCTCAGTCACTCCAGGTCAGTGTCATTGCTTTGACTCTGGTTTTCTCAACCTCAGAACATTGACATTCAGGGCCAGATAGTTCTCTGCTGAGGCTGGAGGTAGAGGGGTGACTGTGCTGTGTGTCACAGGACATCCAGCAGCATCTCTGGCCTCTGCCCACCTGATGCCCCTAGTACTCTTACCCCAGTGTGACAACCAAAAATGTCCCCAGGGGAGTAAAACTGTTCATTAACATCTTCTATGTTAACTCGACAAACAAGAGAACTGAGGCTCAGACAAGCTGGGTAAATTGCGCCATGCTGTACCAGAAGCAAGAGTTCCCCCTCGGTCTGCCTTGCTTCCAAGCCAGCGTTCTCTCCATTCTGTGAGGCATTGCAGGGCTCACTGCCCAGAGAACTGTTACTGTGAAGACGCAGAGGCCTCTGCCTGGCCCCTGCTGGTGTCCCAGCAACGACAGAGCGAGGCCCCTGACGTGCGAGCAGAGTCTTCCCCAGCCGTACCGTGGAATTTAAGGCCAAGGAGCTTGAAAAACACTTACTCACATTCTGGCTGTGCCTGGGAAACATCACCAATGATAAATCATATCTCTTAATTATCTGTGATTCCTGAAGGCAGCCAAGATTTCCTTTTCACAATAAATATGTGCTCTGAGATTCCTTTCGCCCCTGAGAAGAAGCAAGACAACGCAACACAGGCGAAGCCCTGGGTCTGGTCTCCCAAGTGCGAGTCCCAGCGTCTCTGGTCAGCCCTGTGGTCCCACCCAGCCTGTCTGCAGCTGGGTTCCTGCCTGGACATGCCTCTGCCTCCATGCTGTAAGTGGTGAAATGCCCAGGTTTCTGTTTTGGTTTTTCATTTTCTCCGAAGAGTTCCTGAATTAGAGATGTTCACTCACTTAGATGAGTTCTGTTTGAAATCACTTCTAGGAGGAAGACAAAAACCAAAAGGACACAGGGCCAGGGTGGAAAGGCCAGGGTTCAAGTCACCTTGAATCTTTCCAGGGAAATTATTCCACTGCTCTCAGACACTTTGCAGGGTAGGGAGCGTGCCCAGTTGGTACCACTAGCCCTTGGTTCTCTGGGGCTCTGCCTAGCTTTATCTATCCCCCACTCTCCACTTAGGTTCTGGTCATGCTGAAACCACTAACTAGCTCTTAAATGTGATTTTTCACATGTTATGAGCTTTGCAGTGAGTATTTTTTTTTTTAAATGCTCTACCCAGAAAGCTTCTATTCATACTCTAAAACCCAATGTAAATGTTCCTTCCTTCTCTAATCTCTCCCCCAACCCAGGAGGAGTTCTCCGTTCTCTCTGGGGTCCCTCAGCAGCTTGTACAGATATCTTTTTGACTTTGTTTACACTCTCTTGGAGACATCTGTGTCAGTATCCAAAGCAACCAGAGATGGCCAGCAGAGAATGAAGACACTAAGGTTGCTTCCTTCTAGGGCCTTCCTTCCCACCCACCTGATTTGGATTTCCCTGGTCTACTAGCATGTACGAGACTTACAAGTGCATCTTCTAGAAGACCTTGCAGAGGAGCTTGCTAGCACGAAGGAGGGCCTTAACCCTATTTTGTGCTAGATTCTGAAGCAGGTGATGTGGGCCACCACTTTCTGTGAGAACAGTCTGGGTGCCGGTTACAGCTGGGTGCCAGTGCCATGGAGCTAAGCTCATTGAAGACACTTGACCATGGTCAGTCCCTTTCTTCTTGGTATAAAAGTGTGGAGGGGGCAGAGCATGGTTCCTGGCTCAGGCTGAAAGAGAGAGCAGAGAGCCCGCATTCATTTCTGCAGCTCAGCCTCCTGCCAGAAATCTGCTGCTCCCCAGAGACCTCCCCCAAGGCCAGGGAGACGCGGGGATGTTCTCTTCTGCTTTGGTCCTGGCGATGAGGAAAGAGGCTCACTACTCAGAGCCAGCTGTCTGTCCTGCAACCAGTCTTGAAATGTCAGACCCCAGTCCCAAAGAGAACTGCCACACCTGCTTGGACTTGCGTGGCCACTGAGAAGATGCATTTGTGGGCCTTGGGGTATACATGTCTGCTGTGAGCATGGTGGCATTGTGCTCATAATAGACATGAGGGCAGCATTCTGGAAAAGTAGAAAGGGGCCCAACTCCCTTACCTCCCCAGAGCCCTGAGTTTAAGAGACAGAAGATGTATTTGGAATGTTTCCCCAGTGCAATCATTCAGAAAGGGAATCCAGGCCCTTCCAACTCCGTGATGGGGTTGAAAACTCAGAAACAACATTGAGGCAGGAGATGGATTGAGTACAAGGGTGAGTTGTCACTTAGAGACAGGCAGAGGGAGGTACTAGATTACAATATCGGGAATTGGGTTGTTAATTCTTTAGGACGTTTGCAGCCAGAGCAGCAGCAAGATTCTAACTTGGTCTTAGAAGCTCCCCCCAGCTGCAGGTGGAAGACACACCAGAGGAGCAGTGCTGGGGCCAGGAGTCAAGGGAGGGGCTCCTGCTGCTGCCGTCAGGGAGACTGCCAGGGCCCGAACTGCTCTTCCGTGGAAAGTGGGAGGCAGGCAAACATCAAGAATGTAAAATCCCTAAGATCCCCAGGACTTGGTAACTCCTTAGACTGGTGGTTAAAGAGAGTCATCAAGATGTGTGCCCTGGCTTCAGTAACTACATGAGTGGTGGTGCCATTAGCCAGGAAAAAGAAGGGAGGACTGTAGGGAGATCATAGGTGCTACGTGCCACTAGTCCCTTAGAGGTTCTTGGGCAACATCCAGGAAAACATTGAGGTGTCTGGGTTAACCTTGGGGCAGAAACTGAGGCTGGAAATACAGCCTAGATGTAGTTGTAGTTAAATCTGCAACAAATGGTGCATCTGCCCAGGAAGCGTGTGGAGAAGGAGATGAGAGGCCCGCAGCAGAGTCCTGGGGATGTACAGCCTGCCAGGGGGGTCCAGAGGAGAAAGATTTGGGCAGAGAAGAGAAGGCACCCAGCAAGGTTAAGCAAGAGGCAGAGATAAGTCACACGGGTGAGGAAACAACTAGAACGACCCTGGAGAGCGTCCTTAGTATCACTCATTTTCTACCCACTGGCAATTACTGTGAACAGCCATAGCTGTCAGTGAGTTCTTGCACTTTTATTGGGCAGGACACTAAGCACTTCCCTAAAGAGATACGTGGTTTTCATAGCCTGTCACTGTCATCCCTATTTTCATGATGCGGGGATAAAGCACAAGAAGTTAATAAGGGTGGGTGATACCCTAGTTTACAGATGGGGCAACAGAGCCTAGGGTGGGAATGCAGGGGTCATCTCGAATAAGAGGCCCTTGAGCCCCTAGTGAAGAAGTGTGCACAGTCCCTGGGCCCAAACCCCTGTCCCCCCGATCCGTTGAGCTGCCTCCGCAGATTCTTGCTGGCCCTCCTGGGGAGTCCAGAGCCCTCACACCAGACAGCACAGCCCGTCTTGACTCCAAGTCAAAGGGCCTGAACAAAAAAGCCTCCAAGGTCTCCTGGCTGCCAAACTGTGATTGCAAAACTACTTCTGATGATTTAACTGTAAATGAATCTGAAACATACGGTCTGAATTTCCCTTGAACTACGCATTAAAATTTTCATTTGATTAAAAAAAAAAAAGAGCCCTGTTGAAAAATTGTAAAGAGAAAAAGATAGAAAGAACAAGGTAGTAAATATGTGGAGGTTGAGAGGGTATGAGGAGGGAAGGGTTGGTAGGGAGAGACACCCATGGACATCACCCGAGGGCAGGTCAAGTGAGAGATTTTACAAGGGACGGTGAATTTCTTCTGCTTCTCATTGAGGGGCACAGGGCTGGAACTGACAGCCATGTGGGGGTGTCCGATGACTGCTGAGGAGTGATGGCTTAGGAAAGATGAAACTATATATGCAAAATGGTGCATGTGTTTATGCAAAAAAGTGAAAAAGAAGCAAAATATACACATATGCTGTGTGAGTATGTGTATCCTACATACATATATATCAAAATACATATGTATATGAATAATATATAGACGTAATATAAAGATATATACATATATTTAGGATATGTACATATAAAGACATATAAATACTGACAAACTCCAAGTAATTGCTTGGGGAAGAAAAAAGCATTCTATATATAAAATTTGAATTATGCATATATATTATATTTATTTTATATACAAATAATATAAAGCTTGAATGTTTTTCATATTCTAAAAATATATATGTTGTCTATATATATTACATATATTTTCAATATATGTAATTTTCAATATATGTAATAATATGTAATATATTATATATATATTATAATATATGTAATAATAAAATATATGTAAAATATATAATAATAATATGTTATATATGTAATATATGTAATAATAATATGTAATATATTTTCCAATATATGTAAATATATAGGGTAATTATATACACGTATATTCTAAAGCAAAACACAAAGAGAATGGAAACTTGCAGGAAAGCAATGGGTACTTAATAAACTTGACCTAGCTCCAACCTTAATCCTTGGTTATTGGGAAGAGACTAGAAATAGCTGTTGGGATTTTTTGAGGCTGTGTTTCTGGTGGCCTTTGGGCCAGTCTGTTCAATTCAAGATGATATGAGAAGTGGGCTGCACCTGTAGGTCACCGCTGGACACACAGGTGAGAACTGGTCACCATGAAGAACAAGGAATCCCTGCCCCTGGACCTCACAGGTCCTCAACATCTTCACATCTCCCCCCTTCTCTGAATGGATATTTCCACCAGTCCACTGCCTATAACTTCCTCTTCTGCAAGTCACAATAGCTGGCTATAAACTTCTAAAGGTTGAAGAGAAACCCCCCTCTACCCTAAATAAAAACAGAGGTTGCCTCTCCCAGAGAAAGGCCACCCACACAGAAGCTCTGATTTCAAATTATGAAGGGCCCAGAGCCACCATCCAGGCTTCGTTGTGGTGGTGGTGAATGGTGGTGGTGGTTTTATTTTGTGTTTTTTCCTCCCCAGTAAATTCTACAGTCTTGTTCTGCTTTATTTTCCTTCCTCTCCCAACCCCTCGGTGCTGTTAGGAAATAGTTTTGGGAAACACTTGTTCAAAACACAACAGCAGAAAATGGGTAGGCAGCCAATAAGTTTTTCAAAAGAACTATTTGGCAACCCTGAAACAGATTACCACGCTGTACAAACCTCGACGAGTGCAGGGGTACAGATGTCAGAATCGTGCGGATTCAGAGATATGCGCAACAACAACTGGGTGTCCATCAGAATGCCTGGCCCTACCAACACTGCAAAGGGCTGGCCAGAGAGAGGGAGAAAGAGCATTCGGTCGCAGCCTTTTCTCTCAGTGACCGTGGGGCCCTGCAAACTACAATTCAGTTGTCAAGAGGGCTGGAAATTCCTTGACTAAACCCATATAAACTGAACCTTTTAATGCATGTCCCTGCAAAAAGGGGGCTTTCTTTCAGGAGATTCCGGTCACCAAAAGGAATGGGAATCTTTGCCAACATTGCAAAGGGATAATGAATAAACACTCCGCCAGGAATCTGCTGGTTCTTTGGGCACAAGGCAAGAGTTAACCCTTGATAGGAGAAAAAGTAGATACTCCACAACTGAGGTCAAGAGCTCTGACTCAGAAGTCAGATGACATCAGTTCAAACCTCGGCTCTGAAACTTACTTGCTTTGGGGCCTTGGGCAAATAAATGAACCTCTGTGCCTCAGTTTCTATACCTGTTAAATGGGCATAATAATAATTTTAACTATATTGTAAGTAGAATTTAAGGATTAAATGTGGTGAGCATGATTTATCACAGTGCCTGATGCATTGCAAGTTTTCAATAGATAGTGGCTATTATATTTGTTGCTTTTTTGGTATTTTTTATTTATTTTTTTTTTTTGCTGTTAGTTTCAGCTCACCAAAAGAAAAAAAAAGCAGACAAAAATACCCTTTGCCTAAAAGGGCACTAGCAAAAATTTGCTAAGAACTGTTGTGCGTGACTCCTTCTCCATCGTAGAAGGATTGTAGAAATATTTATTCACTATGGACACTCCACCAGAACTCACACTATACTTATTTCATCCACTTAATAATTCATTGATTGATTCATCCTGTCATTCATTTAACAATAGCACTGAGTGACAGCAACTTCAGGGAGACACAGTTCCTACCCTAATAGGATTCTTAGTCTAGTTGAAGAGACAAATGTGTACAGAATGATGACACAAGGCACAGTCACTCACACTGAGAGAAGAGTCCTCAGAAGCCAGAAGAAACACAGAGCACTTGATTGCTACTTGTCAGTTCTGGCTCTGCCCATACACCAGCTCTCCCAGGACCCCTTTTCTGGTATGGTCTCCCACCCTCAGTGAGATGTCCACTTTCTTTCCATTAGCACCACCACAGACAGACAGACTCACCAGCCACCCTGTGTCTTCTGGATTAGGTGCCCCTTGAAGGTAGGATTGATGCCAATCTTGTACGCCATTGGATTCCCAGTACCAGATTATGGTCCTCGTTCAGAGAACAAATACATAAATGGATGAAGGAGGGAAGCAAGGAAAGAAGGGCCACATGTCCATGACACTCAGGTTTATGGAGGCCTCCAGGACCTCACCAGCCCCTGAACAATTGGCCCTGGCTCCATCAGGGCACTGCCATGGCAAATCCAAGTCATTAGAAGAATCCCAGCTTTCTAGCCAGAAATCTCAGGGAGGCTTTGGGATCCTGGGTGTGCTCAAGGAAGGAAGAAGGTAGAGTGGATTGAAGTTCATAATTCTGGATTATCAGCAAGAGACTTGGTAGGAGGCAGTTATCCTGACTTTGGACAACACTATCTGCACAACCAAGAGACCCATGCCCAGAAACATCAGTCTAACTTTAAGTACATCTGTCTTTATCAAGAAGACACGTGTCAGTGTTGAGATCTGTGGATCCCCTGGCTGAGCTAGAACTCTTTTAGCCATGGAACTGTTGAGCTGGAGGTCAACTTGTACCATGTCACAGTGACAAGCAGTATCAATTACTCATGGAAATGGGCCTTCAGAAAACTTGCATAAGCGTGACCCATATAAAGTAGCCTCTTAACCTCATTTAGAATCCACTTCCCAGGCTTTCAGCCAATGGAGACCCAAAACAAAATGGGAAAGGAAAGGAATGTTGATGAGAGTTTTGTAATCGTCCAAGTTCTGTGCTAAGTCCTTTACATACAGTCATGGGAGGTGGGCGGTATTATTTCCATTTTATAGCTAAGAACCTTAAGGCTGACAGAAGGCAAGCCATTTTCCTAAGGTCACACACCTATTAAGTCGAGGATGGGACTTGGACCCAGCTTTGCTGACTTGAAAACCTATGCTCTTGCTTTTGAATCATGCTGTTCCTCTTAAGTTCTATGACAGAATCACTCTAACCCCACCATGAAGCATCCATTTCTCAAAGTAAATCACAAACTGCTGATTTCATTATCATTTGGCAACTGCATACAGTTCTTTAGGGAAATTGGGAAGCCCAGAATGAAAATTCCACCCATGGATTATCACAAATTGCTTGTGTTTCCTTGAGAAAAAAAAAAATGCCTGGCACTAGCCAACACCTCTGGTCTGGTTTCCAGCAGTGGCCAAAGCCTTGTTCTACCAGGAGGCTCTGAGAATCAATTGGCTGTGGTCTTCCCAGCGTTTGACACCAACAGATGTTCTGAATCAGAAGCTGCCATCTGTTCATGACACTCAGCTTTATGGGGGCCTCCTGGACTTCACCAGGCCCCGAAGAATCAGCCCTGGCTCCATCAGGGCACTTCCATGGCAAATCCAAGGCACTGGAGGAATGCCAGCTTCCCAGAGGGAAAACCCCGGGCAGGCTTTGGGATCCTGGATATGCTTAACCGCAGAGTGGAAGACACAGGCTCCTAACAAAGAGGTTCACCCCTGAAAAACACCAACTGTGTAGAAGAAGGGACAATATTCAAGAGGGTCATGGAGGAGTATCATGGAAAACACCAGCTTTGTCATCACTGAGAGACCAGGAAAATGGTGACTCCATGTCCTGAGTCCACAGAGCAGCACCACTGTGCTGGCTACTGGGCTGGGTACTTTACATGCATCGTCTGCAGTGCTCACAGAAGACTTTTGAATTCAGAATGACTATCTCCATTTTACAAATGAGAAAACTGAGAATCAGCAGGCGAGTTGTCCAAAGTCATTAAACACCAGCACTATACTCTACGCTAGGTCAAGACCATGACTATTTCTTGCTCACCTCTGGATCCTGCATCACGGCCAGCTATATATATCATTTGTAGGCCTCAGTGCAAAATGAAAACACAGGGCCTCTTGTTCAACAATTATTAAGAATTTCAAGATAGTAGTATCAGATCATTAAACCAAGTGCAAGGATCTTCCAAGAGATATCCGTGCTCCCATGTTTACTGCAGCAATGTTCACAATAGGCAAGATAGGATATCAACCTAAGTGTCCATCAACAGATGAATGGATAAAGAAAATATGGTGCATATGCACAATGGAATATCATTTGGCCAAAAAAAAATAAAAATAAAAAATGAGATCCTGTCATGTGTGGCAACCTGGATAGAATTAGAGGTCATTATATTAAGTAAAATAAAACAAGCATAGAAGGATAAATATCACATGTTCTCATTCATATGTGAGAACTGTAAAAGTAGATGTAACAGAGGTAGAGAGTAGAACGGTGGTAACCAGAGGCTTAGGAGGATGTATGGTGAGTGGGGGGCAGATGGAAGGGCAATGAAGAATGGACACAGAAATATAGTTAAAAGGGACATGTTGCAGAAGAGGGGAGAGATTGCAGTGGTGACACCGGACCTGAGCCGCAGATCTCCAAGTGTAGAGCGGAGGAGTGGGCACTCCTGTGGGCTCGGAGATCGACAGGCGTCAGGCAGTGGCGCACTAGGCACACGGAGGTCCCAATGAGGGAAGGAGCAGAGAGGAGGGTCGCTGTGAGGCCTAGAGCAGGACTACAAAAAGGATGCAGATGGCTGTAGAGATGAGGGCGGCGAGGAGATTCTGGGGGGCTGCAGTAGAGGTGAGGAGATGATATACAGAAACCGTAACAGGGAGGAACTGTGCAGAGTTCTGTAGACAGTCCTAGAGGTGTGATGGTGGTGGAGAGAAACTGTAAAGGACCACAGAGGGCCAACAGGCAGTGGAAAGACAACATTCATCAGTGAGTATGCCCTGGATTTGTGTTCCCAGGGGGTGAACACACTGTGGGGTAGCTTTGAGATCAGCAACGTGAGACTAGCCCGGGTCATGCTGACACAGTTTGCCATGGGGCAGCTCGAAGAGCAACTGGACAAATATGATGAATGGGCCGACCGATTTGAAGACCTGCCCCTCTATTTCATGACTTTCCATGGGCAGCAGAGTATCAGGTAAAACCCCCACTACCAATTCCAGCCACTTTGCTTTTCTGAACA
>CAUYPK010017849.1:0-33147 GCA_963574355.1 Loris lydekkerianus | reverse complement strand
CGCCCCCCCCACACCCCCCCACCACAACCCCCCCCGCCCCCCCGGGCGGGGGGGGCGCCCCCCCAAGGGGAACAGCCCAGATGCACAAGGGATATTCTTCACAAAGGAGGGACAAGGAAAGTGACTACTCAATTACACTTTAGTGTTTTAATTCCAGCTTGTTCCTGGCTCATAAAAACATCCAGAGAGAAAATAACCATGATGTTAGGGACATATGATGAATAAAGTCTATAAATCCAGGGAGAAATGGAAGAGTACAGGACAGTTGCCAGGGGATCAAGAACAGGGATGAAGAATGGGAATTGCCAGCGGGGTGATGCTTAGTATCTTTTTTACAAACACTTACTATTTGCTACTGTTTGAGAGGCACTTTGCTGACGTGGGAAATACAGACAAGATCCAACTTGGTTGTGGCACTCAATAAAATGGCAACATGATGACAAGAAGGCAAAATTCCTAAAAGGAAGAGGATCTCTAGTTTCAAAAGCACCTTTTAATTCTCCTGCAGATTATGGTTTGGTGCATTTCATTCTCCCTCTGGGTATGTCCTTGTCATCATAGTCCTTTGCCCAAGGGCATGACCTTTCATGGGGTTGGGAGATGGAGAGGGTGAGAGAGGCAGGGCACTGGGATCACTCATCTAAAGCCTTCGACTCCTCCCACTATGTTTCATTCAAGCCAGCATGACCCAAATATTTCTATCAGGACTTAATCTTGTTAAACAGGCCCCAGATACAACTTCCTTTCCTTGGTTTCCTCATAACCGTAATGAGGGTGTAACCTCCAGGTGCGGCTTCGTAATTGGGGTAAGTGGAGGTTTTCACTTGTGCATACAGATTAGGATGAGCTCCTATTTTCCCTTCAATGTGGAGTGCTGAGTCTCTTGAATTTTGTGATAAAAAATGAGCAATGATCCTTTAGGAAGGAAGAAAAAGAAGATCACATGGGGCTTTTCTGTGCTACTCATCATCGTGGTTGGAAATGACTGCACTTTTGAGAAGCCAGTGAAAACAAAGCTGTTGGAGATTATGGGTCAACAAAAAAAACTTTTGCTTAGGGCCAATGGATTTGTGCAGGTAAAGGCAACACTATAAAATGTTAGTGACACTGTGGGTCGTATCTATTGAATAACACTCTGTCCCTGCTGTTTCATATGATTCATACGGAGTGTTCAGTCATGAAGTTTGTTTCCTCTGACTTTATATAGCATTTTTTCAGTGTCCTATAAAAGCATCCCAACGTAGGAACCTACAGCTTGTCTAAAATGCAGTCCAAGTCATTGATGCACAAATTCCTCACCAGTGGCTGCCTTTTACTCTGCTCTTAAACTAGAAACCTGCTTATTCGTGATAAGGGAGTCTGTTAAATTTAGGAAATGGAAGAGGAAGTTCCACAAGAGCGTTATCGTAGCCCACTGGTCTAGTGGTTTCCTGAAAGAGGCATCTCACTGCAGTTGACCCATAGAGGAGAGGTACTCACCGGGTGACAATATTGGTGTCGGTGGGCAACCTATCTGAGAAATTCCACTGCTGTTTCAACCACGTTCAGTCGATGCTCACTCTTTTGTATTTCTATTTCTTGTGTCATAGCATAACAGTGAGGGCCCAGATGGCTAAAGCAGGCATCCTTAGATCACATCGCCAGCTAGCCAGCTAAGTACAGTCAGACAAGTCACTTAACATTTATGTTTTCATTTCCACATGTGTAAAATGGGGATGCAGATGTCTACCTGTGTAGAGTGTTATGAGATCAGAGACAGTACAAAGTTGCTAGCCCAAACCTTGTCACGTATATTGAAAATAAATGGTAGCTAATAAAATAATTCTTTTTAATGTCAACAGACATTCTCTAGGTGACTTATACTGTTCTCATCACTTCAATATCTAAACATTGATGACTCCCAAATTTTTATGTCTATTTCAAACCTCTCCCTGAACTCCCGATTGGATTTGTACAAGCCTTTGCTTTGTATAAGAGGCTTATATCCAAGAGGCATCTAAAATTGAATGTTCAAACTCAGTTCTTCACTTCCAACTCATACCTTACACTTCCCACAGTCTTCCAGGTGTCTGTTAATGGTGATTCCAGCCTCCCAGATGTTCAGGCCCCCACCAGTGAACTTTATTCCCCCACCCCACCTTCTCCCTATCACACACACACTTCTTCATGTTAAGTCCATTGGTAAATCCTAGCAGCTCTATATATATATTACAATATATTCAGAATTTAATAAATTTTCACACCTCCCTCTTCAGGCCTTAGTCCAAGCCAGAATCATTTTTCCTTTGGATTATTGCACATATAAAAAATTAACCCTCCTCTCCTCTGCTCTAAACAGAGTGATCACTTTAAAATAGAAGTCAGATGATGTCAGGCTTGCACTCCACATCCTCAGGTGGTTCCTTATCTCTCTGTAAGTAAAGGTCAAAGTTCTTTACCATGGGCTATAAAGGGCCTACAGATCCCAGCCCCACTCTCTGTCTGTCCTCACGTCCTCTCCCTCACCCCAACATAGCCACACTTGCTTTCTGGTTATTCCTTGAACGCGGTGTACAACAAGCACGCATTTGCCTCAGGGCTTTGCATTTGTTACCTCTACACAAACCAGGGGTCAGCAAACTCCTTCCTTAATGGGCCACATAATAAAAACTCTCAGGTCCATGGGCCCCATACAGCTTGAGTCACAACAATGCAATAGTGCCAGAGTAACATAAACACAGCCACAGAGGACAGGGAAAAAACTGAGTGGGGGCAGTGCTTCCCTTAAAACTATTTATTTACAAGAGCAGGTGGTGGGCTGGATTTGGCCAATCCATTCTCTTTCCCTACATAGTTGAGTGACCTATTGCCACATTTTCTTCTTATCTCTGTCCAGTTGTCACAAATTGATGATGTGACAGGTGACATCACCTCACCAATGTAGGCTTGACTTTTTCTCATAAAACAGGTGTAATCTCACCCATTTTCCCAGCATACACACAGACACCTCTCGTGTCCACCCTTCCCGTCCCCTGCCTTAGTTTTCTCCTTACCACTAACCATTCCCTGAAGCCCTATACATTCATCGATAAGGAACTTTATTTTCTTTTTGCTGCATCCCAGAGGCATAGGACAGTTGATTGAACCACATGAATCAATAGACTCTGGGTTATAGACAGGACTTCCTTCTGGCTTCCAGAATAAGCCAACACAACCCCTTCGCATGTCACTTAGTCCCTCTTTTTGGAAATGTCTCTTTGAAAAATGGGTAGAAATTAGACATGCTATAAAGATCAAATCAAATCAAATCAAATAGTAAATGCTGAAAAAACCAACAAAATAAAAAACAGTGAAAAACACCTATTGCAAAGTAGTAGAAATGTTAGTTGTTGCACCCTAGTCTCTTAGGAAAAATGTAAGTACCCTCAAATCAAAGAACTTAGAGTAAATCTTTGATATTCTGTGATTTGAATAACTCAGGCAATTCAAAGTTCTAAATAACCAAAGTAATTTCCTCTAGATAATACGTTTCTCTGCTTCAAACTTTATTTATGGAGAAAAAAGCTTAAATCTCCAAAAATAATTTGAAGACTCAATATACTTGTTTCCTTCTCCCCCAAACATTCCATAATAGTCTAAGCATCCACTGCAGAGACCTGGCGGAGGCCAGGTCATCATTTGGGCCTCGATTTTATAATTTAAGGACTAAAGGTTATTGAATTTTAATTTAAGTCTGGAATTATATAATTGACACACTTGTTTCTCTCAATAATTGGATTAGCAAGCTCTGATTTCTATTACATTAAAAATAGAAAGATCATATGCCAGAATATTATTGTCTAATGTTTATGACTTATAGTTTCTTGTGAATTAATTCTGATATTAGTTCTTGTTAATTCTAAAGTGATCAAGTTTCAGAAAAGTACAAATTTCTCATCTCCCACAGAAAGCCTTGGCATCTCTAGATACAGTGGAATGAGTGTTTCCTGTGTCTGGGTGGAGACCCAGGGTGCTGTTGGCCAGGAAAGTAAGGGGTTAGACAGCTTGGATGGAGGAGTGGGGCTAACCAGAAAATGGAAGCCAAAATAATTCTGGCAGAGTCAAACCCATTTTTGCCTGCTGCCCCTGAGAGCAAGTTGTTATGTCAAATTAGCAAACATAGGATCTAAGATTTTTTTGGCTGCCATACAATTGAAATTGCTGCTTCAGTGGCAGCCAAATGATTATACAGGAGCACATTAGGGAGAAGGAAAGAGATCCCTGAACAGCGTATTTAAAACATTATTTTTAAGCAGCAAGTACAAAGTTTATAGTGTGCAAGTGAAACTTTCCTCCCTTTCAAACCCTAATTTCTGACTTGATGCCTACCCTCTTCTTCTTCTTCTTCTTCTTTTTTTTTTTTTAGTCTGATTTAGGAAATTCATTTTGTCTCACCGGGCAAGCTAAGGAATTTTTCAGTCACTTCCGGTTTTAAGCTCAGTCATTTCAACATGTTTGCTTGTTGACCCCCTCTCGGTGCTGCCATAGCAGGGAATGGGAATGATGTAGACTTCTCAGCCTTGGTTTGACACACCAGGTCCTCAGTAAAGGGGAGGAACCTATGCCTTTCAAGGGCAAAGATATGATCTTAGGACACTGACTCAACTCCTTGTAGCTGACAGATGGCTGAGATGTGACCATGAACTCACAGATCTCTAGTGGGGAACACCCATCCCACAGCTATCTAATAGGACACCTGCTGGTCCAGTTGTAAAACACAAACTGGGGTGAAGTATCCTTTACTCTGGCCTCTCATGCTTACTTTCTACAGCGCTGTGTTCTTACTTTAGCAGCTGTATTGCCGGATCGGGGCAGGAGATTTCTTCTATGGGAAGGAGGTAGGTTTTTCCCTGGACACACTGGACACACACAGAAAGCGCGTGGTCACTACTCTTGGATCACTAAACCAACAGGAGACAAAGGGGAAAAGAAGGGACCTAAGAGACAGACAATGTTATGGGCTGAATGTTTGTCTCACCACCCCAATTCACATGTCGAAATTCTAATCCCCAAGCCGGACATGGTGACTCACATGTAATCCCAGCACTCTGGGAGGCCAAGACAGGAGGATTGCTTGAACTTACGAGTTGTGTGTGTGGAAAAACTAGTTGTGCATTATGGCAGACACCTGTAGTCCTAGCTACTTAGTAGGCTGAGGCAAGAAGATTTCTTAAACCCAGGAGTTTGAGGTTGCTGTGAGCTATGATGCCATAGCACTCTAGCCAGGAGGACAGAGTGAGACTCTGTCAAAAATAAAAAAGAAAGAGAGAAGGGGGGGGGGGAGAGGGAGAAGGAAAGGGAGACAGAAGGGAAGGGAAGGAAAGGGAAGGGACGAGAAGGGAAGGGAAGGGAGGGAGAGGTGAAGGGGAAGAGGAAGAGAAGAGAAGAGAAGAGAAGAGAAGAGAAGAGAAGAGAAGAGAAGAGAAGAGAAGAGAAGAGAAGAGAAGAGAAGAGAAGAGAAGAGAAGAGAAGAGAAGAGATTCTAACCCACAATGTAATGGGATTAGGAAGGGGAACTTTAGGAGGAAACTAGCCCTCATGAATGAGATTAGTGCCCTTATAAAAGGGACCTCAGAGACCTCTCTCCTTCTCTTTCTACCATGTGAGGACACAGTAAGAAGTTAGCACTAGGCAATCTGGAAGAGGACCCTCACCACAGCCCCGCCATTCTGGCACTTTGGTTTTGGACTGCCAGCCTCCAAAACAGAGTCACTCTGTCTGAGGTTCTTTGTTAAAGGAACCTGAGTAAGACAGATACCTTTGTGAAGTGTCCTTCCCCAACTGTCCACCCACCTGAGGTTCAAGGTGCAGGCCCCCCACATTTGTACTTAACACTTCACCTTTTCTCTTTGTTTCTTCTCTGCTCATATTTGCTGCAGGAGGGCAGAAAGAGCACACAAAATTCTTTTTTTTTTTTTTTTCCTCAATCACTTTGTCTGCTTCCTAAATCTTTCCATTTTAAATTTAGGCTTAAAAATTAAGATATCACCTCTCGGGTTTTCCAGCAAGGTTTTCCGAATCTCCCAATGGTCCAAAAATATACCTACATCTCTGGGCTTAAAGGCAAGGAAAGTGGTTGGAAGGACAGACAAGGAGTGTGAGAAGAATAGTAACTTTTTAATTTCAGTTTACCCCATCGTATTAGGATAATCAGAATCTTGGTAATATTATTATGATTGTAGCATAAGTTTTTATGAATTATAGAACGAAGGAGGTCATCAATTTTATTTTAAAACATTATCATAAAAATCCTGAATTAGTGATTTACATTTAGCTTGGTTCTCTCCTCCATATTTTCAAAAAGGCAAATTTTTTTACTCCCTTAGGGAAAAAAAATGCTGTCATTCAGATTATCTGAAAGTGTAGATTCAAGGTAAGGCAAAGATGCCATCAGCAGCAAACATCCCACTTTTTTGTGTTAACAAACCAAGATCCTTTGACCTAAATGAACAAAGACACATTCCTTGCATCCATAGCCCAGTTGCTTTCATACGAGTGCCCAAGCCCACCTCTTCCATGGGGCAATTCCGAAACTATCCTCCTCTGAAGAATTGAAGTCATCCACCTCCCCAGAATCTTATTCCCCTCTCATTTTGCCTAGCAAAGGGAGAAGTAAGAATAAATCTCAAAATTCATAGCAGATGACCATTATTTCTTTTCCTCCACTTTTCTTTCTCCCATTCCATTTTTATAAAAAAAAATATATATATATATATATATATATATATATATAGTTTTTGAGCTACTTTGTGAAATTTTTCTGATCACTTATAACATTGTAGAGAGGATTAGACAGATTCTGAACCAGAGTTCTAAACAGCATCAATAGCAAACAATCTGTTAATGCACGTGGACTTTTGTCTTTCCCCCTAGGTTTAAGTGACCACTCACCAGGAAGTAGTTGTCTTTTGTTTAAGTTTTCACTGTGTCTCGATTCACTTGTCCAAGTTTCTAGTACACATGTCCATTTTCTACACATGTACTAAAGGAAATGTCACTCCTCCTAAAGTTTTACCTTTGCCACTTTTATAATTTTCCTTCTTAGGCATTGACTTTTTATGTGATTTTTTTTTTTTTTTTTTTGATCGGTGACACGTTTAAATCAGTAAAATTGAAAATGTTGCATAGACTTCTATTGCTTCCAATCCAGACAACCAGAAAACTCAACTGACCGTAATAATACTAATATTCAGCATCCCAACTTGTGGTCATAGTGATTACAGTGATACAGCTGTGGCCGTACCTGGTGCTGACATCCCCAAAGAACCCTCCTTTAATGAATCTACTCTGGATGCCGGTGCAGAAACCAGAACTTGCTGTTAGTCTGGGTTGCTACCAGCTGTCATATCCTACTCTCCACAGCTCTCCTCCTCTGTCTTATTTCACTCCAGGCTGCAAACCTGTTATACTCCTAGAATTTCTAGCAGTGGAATTTATTTGGTTGCTAATAATGCTAAGTGATAACCATGCTTATTGTACTAACAGTCTATAGCAGTATTGAAAATACCCTGCATTCTTTCATTCTCTATTTTTTTATTCATTAAAGGTGAAGAAAATGAAAATGATTTCCTTGCTGTTCAAGAGTTTTTATGCTCAGGCAGCTTAGTTCTCTCCCCTGAAATAGAAATGCAATTTTAATTCCTAAAACATGCATGTTTAATAAGCACGTTGTCATTATACTTGAAAACTAGAAACTTACAACAATAGAAGTCACAACACTCCAATTAAGCCTGAGAAGAATGCACAATATTAAAACTGTAATATGATTAAAAATTTACTTCTGTCTCATATGGTACTATATAGAGTGGTTTAACACGTACTCATAATTTCTTTGGTATAATTGAAATTACTGATATTGATGCAGACAATATATCAGTATTAGCAGTTATCAAAATGCCTTCCCATTAAAACTTGCAAGTGTGACCGCCACCTTCTATCCCTAAAATCCAGTATGTCCCCTCTCCCCAAGAGAATTAGCACAATTCTTTTATTCTCTTATGAGCATATGATCTCACTCCTCCTTTCAAGCTATTTCCAAGCTGGGTTTGTTTTTTTTGTTTTTTGTTTAACCAAAGAAAGTTCTGCTACTCCCAGAAATCCAAGCTCAGCATTCTACAAATAGCTACAGTTGTGTGTTCTCAATAAAACTTTTCTTGATAGATTGAAAGAGAAGTAGTTATTTCTTTGTATTTTATTTTGCTGCCATGTGTGACTCTCTGAGCTTGCCATTCCTCAAACTATATTACATGCTTTGATATTTATGTGTTTGTTCATGTTTAATCACTTTAGCCTCAGGGCGGTTGTTTATGTCACTTTACTATTTTTACATTTGAAGTTCTGTTTTCTAAATTCTGTTGGACAGAGTTTAATGATTTTTATGGGATGCCTACCAGAGGGCTTCATTAAACATATTCTTAATAAATGTGTTTTTGATGCTAGTATAGCAAGATAGCTGGTGGTTTATTTGTTTTTTCCTAATTAGATGTTTTCCAATGCTCACTGTGTGCGTATTCAGCTTTATTCATGTGGTTTTGCAGTGATGAGGACCCTCACTAAGCCCCATTCTGATCAGAGAGAGGCCATATGTTCTATCCTAATTGCATTTTCCAGAAAAGCAGCTTAACAGCAAGCGGTGGGTGTCTTAGGAGAGAGTAAACTCAGTGCTCATCTCCATTCAGAACCACCTCCCTCTTTTCCCTGTTCCCTTGGAAGGTTGACCCTGAGCTACCAGGCCCACTTCCTCTGTAAGCTGCATGGTCCCCTGATGTGTGTCCACATAACAAACATAAAGAAGATATGTCAATCCTCAAGGCACCAATTCTTCCATGTCAGTGAAAAGAAAATGACCCAAATAGCCAGCTGTCATCTGGACGTTGGCACTTGGATGCCACACAGGCACTCCTAACTCGACATGTCTAAACTAAGCTGCTCATCTCATCTCTTCCCTTGAACATGCTTCTTTTCTCATGGTCTCTACCTCAGAGAAGATGACCATGATTCGCCTCTCACCACTGCGTTCCACTAGTCACCAAGCCCCAGCACTCTACACCCCACCAGCTCTGAGTCTGTTTCCTCCTCTGTCCCCACTGCACGGCTCATTCTAGTTTGGGTTCCCATTATTTTCACTTGGATTGTTGAAATATTGAGTCCTCCTCCTTCTTCTCCTCCTCCTCCTTCTTCAAGACAGGTTCTCTGTCACCCTGGGTAGAGTGCCATGGAGTCATGGCTCACAACAACCTCAAACTCTCAGCCTCCCAAGTAGCTGAGACTGCAGGTGCCCACCATAACACCCAGCTAATTTGTCTATTTTTAGTAGAGATGGATCTTACTTTTGCTCAGGCTGCTCTCCCACTGCTGAGCTCAAATAACCCACCCACCTCGGTCTCCCAGCGTGCTACAATTACAGGTGTGATATACTGTACTCGGCCCACTATTTTCCTGTTTCTAGTATGGAATCTTTCCTTACTCAAGAATTACTTTTTCAAAATAAAAATAAAATCATGTTATGTCTTTATTCAAAACTCTTTATGTCCCTTCACTCCCTGTCTCAGGGATAAGATTTTTAATCTCTAACTCTTCACCACCTGGTCCCTGCCTGCCTCTCCAGTTTAATTCTTGTCACTACTTTGGATTTTACTTTCCAGAACTATGGAAAACTGTCTTCTCTTCCCCAGCCCTGCTTTTGCTCAAGCTTGAAACACGCCTTCCTTTTTATCATCCTATTAATGCAAAATGATGTCATCTGATCTATCTGTCTTATTTCCGCAAAAAGACTGGGTGTCTAGTCACCAAGGTCCTGATGGCCCACCCTTATTTTTGTTTAGTACCTTGTGATAGAACTGCTGAACAACTTCAAGTTGTATCATTCATTCCCTAGTCTGCAATGTGAATGGCCACCTGGAATTAATGCAGTGCATGGCACATGTGTCAGCAGAGGTTTTCCTTGACTGGCTCTCTGCTGGGTTTCAGTCTCTTAAAGGGTAAGAATTTACCTTTAATTGCTTTCATTTCAAATAGCCAGCACCAGTGGCTGACAAGATGTTCTGTTAAATGCACAGTGATATCTATCTGTCTACATATGTATCTATCCATCTATCATCTTTCTGTCCAGCACACACAAACGGTCCCGTGAAAGATAATTGTCCTTCTTCTTAAGGAATGTAGACATAAAATACAGAGGCACATATTAAAATTTCAATTCAATTCAATCCAATTAGATTAAATCCAATTCAAATTAAGTTAATCCAATTAAATTTCCTTCCGTGGTTTCATAGTTTAAAGTTCAAATGATTAGAGAATTATGTTAGACTTTGTAAGAAAATTCCACTTTCACTTCTAAAAATTTTTAAATGTATGAATTTTATTTTTCAGAGAAGTTTTAGGTTTAAGGCAAAATCAAGCAGAAGGTACAGAGTTTCCGTGTATACTTTTCCCCCACCCTCCACAATCCTTCTCCCACTATCAGTGTCTGGTACCAAAAGTAATACATTTGTTACACTTACTGAACCTAAGTTCACATTAATAACATTAATAGAGTTAATAATAATATCAAAAATAATTTATTAATTATTTAATTAATAAACATCATTTATTAACACCATCCATTAATTTATTATTAATTTATTATTAATTTATTATAAATTAATATTTATTATTATTTATTGATATTATTAACTTAATATTAATTATTCATTTAATTAATAAATAATATTAATAGAGTGTTACACATTCTATGCATGTTAATGCATGACCTGTACCTAATATCTTACAGAATAGCTTCATTGATCTATTTTTATTTATTTGAAATTTCTGAATTCAAAGACCTACTAATTTTGATTTTTTTTTATCTGAGTTTTTTATAAATGGTGGAGGTCTGACAAGTAAGTTCACAAACTCATCCTATAAAAATTGCTATATCCTTCAATCCTGAATATCACTATGGTCACCTTCAAGGTACTCCCCTTGAGAAGCTTATGCACCAATGTCAGCTCCTAGTCCACCCTGCAAAGCAATTTTGGGACTTTTTTCTGGAATGGCCAGGACGGCTGTTGTGTTATCACCCTTGACATCCTCACTGTTCTTTTCAATATTTTCTTTATTTTTACATAAAGAAAACAGTCATTAAGGGCCTTATCAGGTGATTAGGGAGGGTGTTTATGTAGTTCTAATATGGTTATTTGTTTACTGGCTAAAAACTCCCTCACAGACACTGCTGTGCGAGCTGGTGCATTGCTGTGATGCAAGAGCCATGAATTGTTGGTAAGAAGTTTAGGTCATTTTTGTCTAACTTTTTCACACAGCCTTCACCAATTCCAAATAGTAAACATAATTAACTGTTTGTTCATTTGGTACAAATTAATAATAAGCAATTTGTACAATCTCTAAAAAGATTAGCAACATTGTTTTGAGTCTTGATTTGGACTGGCAGAAATTTTACTGGTAATGGAGAATTGGCTGACTTCCACTGTACCCTTTGATGCTTTATTTCTTGATCATATTGGTATACCCATGTTTCATCATCAGTGATAACACAACCCAAAACATCATCTTATCTCTAGAAAAGGTGTTGACAATTTTCAACTCTCCTTTGCTTTTATTCATCAGTGAGTTCCTTTGGGACAATTTCTGCACATATCTTTCCCACACCAAAATTTTTAGTTAAGATTTTCCTGTTTCTTTATCAATGTTTACTTGGTCCGCTATGCTTTTCATAGTTAGCCAATGATTTTGATGCACATTTCATTAATGTTTTCATCAATTCTACTTGTTACTGGCTGTCCTGACCTCTTTTCATCAGTGACGTTTTCTCTCTCCTCAGAAAAACTTTTAATCTATTTGTACACTGTTGTTTTCTTCATGACATTATCCCCATAAACTTAGGCTAACCTGTCCCTGATTTCACTTCCTCTCTTGCCAAGTGTAACAAGAAATTGAATCTTTGGTCATTGCTCTAATTTAAGCTCCAACATTCTCGTGACAGCATGCAAAAACATGCAACAACAGTAATGAACACCACTCAGGAAGTTGCCACCACACCTCAACACAAACAGAGTTGTGAGACACTGATATGGGAAGGTTATGAAACCCTACCAACCTGTTTGTGTAGCACTGCCAATGTAAGCCCATGGTGGTGAGTTCATGAACATAATTGTCAGACCTGGTATATCATAGTTTTTTTTGAGACTTTTTTCTCTATTTCTTATTTAGAAGACAGCTCCAGTGGTGCCATTGGAACCTGTGTGCTTGTGAGGTGATCAATTCTCCCCAAATCTCTGCTTGCAAGTTGTTGGGATTCTCCCACTATCTGGTTTATTTCACGACTGTAGGTAAAGGAGACACCAGTCACCAGATAACTTTCTTAGGCTGGCTTTTTTTATTATTTTCCTTCTTACTTTTTCAAAAGCTATGTTAAATTTTCTTTTGAATGGTTCTTACTGGCTTTTAAAAATTATAAAAATAATTATAACTAACATTAGAAAGAATTCATGATCTTTTCCATTTTTTTCTTTGTACCTAGCAGATGGAAGGAAGTTCCTAGATTAGTGGATTAAGGGTGTAAAATCAAATTCAGAAAATAATATATTGGTAACTAATCGGGTCAGATTCAAAACTTTAAAAAAAATTTCTAGTTCAATATAGCTTCTTACATAAAAGTTGGAAAAAATATTACAATGAATGCTGTTATAGCTTCTTCCCAGATTCAGCAATTCTTAACATTTCACTCATTTACTTAAACATTTATTTTCCTTGTTCTTTTTAGGCACAAATACTTCAGTGTGTATTTCCTAAAAATTATTTCCTATATAATCAAAAGACTCCTTCAAGACCAGAGCATGTAACTTTGATACAATTATTTTATTTGAGTTTCACAAATTGTTCCAATAATATTCTTTGGTGGGGGACAAAGTACAATTAGATTCATAGGTTTTCTTCCTTATCTCTTTAGTTTTCTTTAATTTGAAACAGTTCCTCATGACATCTCTGGAGTGTAAAACCAGTAACTTTGTAGTACATTGTTAAATTTGGATTTCTTTGATGTTTCTTTACAATTACCTTCAGGTTTGTATTTTTTTATTGTCAAAAAAAATAGAACAGACATTGAGTCCTTCTCAGGATAGCCTATCAGGAAGTACATAATGTCAATTTGTTTCGCTATTAGTGACATTAACTTTGATCATGTAAATAAATTTATGTTTGCTAAGTTAATCTGCTGTAATGGTAGCATTTTCCTCTTTGTAATTAATCAATTCGTGGGAGATTACCCTAAAACTACATACCGTATATACTCCAGTATAAGCCGAGTTTTTTCTGGCACAAAATTTGTGCCGAAAAACCTGAACTCGGCACAAATTTTGTGCCGAAAAAGCTCGGCTTATACTCGAGTATATACGGTAGATACCTTCTTGCTCAACAAACATGACTTTATCCCCTAACTTTTAGTATTCTTTAAATTGGATCCTGTTTCTTTTTCTTACCATGTTCTTATTATTATTTTAACACTTCTGACTTCCTGACACAGCAAAATGTTCTAGGCTCATTTTATAGTTTCCCTGTCCCTGCCCTGGCCTCAGCCATTTTCTTAAGGATCCCTGGCTTCTTTCAGTGAAATATGGTATTTAGAAACAGATGTGAGTGCTTGATATGTTCATTGTTACTGTGGTGTTTTTGCAAAGAAATGTTCACACACACACGTTTTTATAACTCTTTTTATTAAGTAATAGTGTATGTATTGCATGTGTATTATATAACATATAATTATTACATATAATGAATTCATGCTAAAACCTCTAATTCTGGTTCAATACCATAAGGACCACAAAATTGATAAAAGGAAGAATAGGTGGGAGTTGATATTAGTTGGACTTGGGGAGAAGAGAGAGAAAGAAGTCAAGGTGAATGTAAGTTGTAGATGCAAAGATGGCATGCACACACTCGGTATACAATACCTTGTACACCAGCTTTTTCTTTTGAATGTGCCAAATCTACTTGCAAAGCCTAAGATTGCATTACTTTTTTAGCAGCTATATCCTAGTGTTCCTAAATATTGATCTTGGGGTCAAACAAAACTCAAGGTCTTCTCATATTAACTGTTGTTGAGCAAGGTCTCCTACCTCTTTCCTTAAGAATTAATTTTTAAAAACTATATACCATCTATGCCTATGAAATTTTGTCTCATTAATATTATTCCATCATTTATCTTTTCAAACCCCTTTAGCCCTCATTTAGCTAATTCACAGTTTTGTCCCTCAAAATTATGCAAAGCTTTTATAACTTGCCTTCTATGTGCTTTGGCTGATCTCCCCAGCAGGTAAAACAGAAAGCCAGCAAGGCAGCCCTGCAGCGTGCTGTCGGGGTTGGGAGTGACAAACTTGAAAGTGCACCTAGAATTTGGATCGTTTCTTACTACAGTGTTATAGTTTATGAAGTACACAACTGGGAGTCAAGTCACCAAATTCTTAAAAAAAAAAAAAAAAAAAAAAAGCAAGGCACGAAATGTTATGCCTGACTCCAGATCTTTAAAAAACAAACAAACAAGGGAATCTAGAATCCAGTTCCGGGAGGGCTCTCACACAGACCCCAAAAGACTAATCACCCACCAGTTCCACCCTTGGCCCTCTTTTCTTCTCAGCTTGCCTACTCTTCCCAGGTGATCTAATCCCCATCTGTGCTTTAGACTCTCCAACTACTATTCTATAGCAGGGACTGGTAACTATTCTGTCTCCCATAATAATACAATTCTAGCTGTTTCACGTCAAGCAAGCTAGGAATTGCATTTCCTGATCCCACTGCAATAGATATGGACAAGTAGTAGTTCTCAAAGGTGGAATATAATCAGAAATATGTGCAGTGCCCCCCTCACTTGCTTAAGAGGAAAGCTCTGGCCTCAAACATCTACTCTTTTCTCCAAGCAGAGACACTGTAGAGAACCCACGTTGAACACAAGAAACTTACATCAACATGGCTCCCTGCGTAACTGCACGGAGGCGAGCCACCTACCAAACTGAAATATCTGTGCTAGAATTTTGTGTAAGAAACACAATTCCCTTTTGTCCAAGCAATTACATTTCTTGTGTCTCTCCTGAGAGTTCTGCACCAATATATTCAGCTGCCCATTAGAGATTTCCACTTTTGTATCTCACATTACCTTAAACCCAACATATTTCTTTCCAAAAATTCCTCTTTTCATGCACTATTGTCTTCCTAAATCCCCACTACAAAAATTTTGCAGTTATTATGAACTGTCCTTTTTCCCTTTTGACTATTGATTCTGACTCCCTTGTTTCTCTCCTGTTCAATCTTTCCTCCCTATCCTCTTCTTCACTGTGTTAGACTAAGTCAGAGTCTTCTTAAGCAGGGATTAATACAACAACGAAGTAACTCATTTTCCAGTTTCTAATCTTGCTCCCATCCAGTTCATCCTTGCCTATGTTTCTATATTTACTAGCTTAATATGCTCATCTGAAAAATAAGGATACTAACAGTATATATCTTAAGGAGATTTGTGAGAATTAATTGAAATAATGGATGCCAAGCATTTAGCATAATGCCTGAGATATGTGTTAACTATCCTTACTATTATTATTAGAATTAATATTGATGTTATTAATATTATTATTAGAATTTTAACTGTGTTAAATATTAGCTGTTATTATGCTATTATTAGCACTTTTATGCCATAACTCATCTTAAAATTCCTTAATAGCTTATAGAACAAAATCAAACTTTTTGGTGACTTGGCTAACACTCTATAATCAGGTCCTCCTCTGGCTGTCCAGCTGTATCTCTTGTTGTTGCCCCTTCACAGTCAGTGTGTAATTCCTTCAGGATGCCAAACATTTCCATAGTTTTTTGTATATGTTGATTCCTTTGTGTGGAACACCCTGTTTCATTGTCTTTCCCTGACTCTTATTATCCATTCTTTTTTCAAATTGCAGCTTATAGATTACCTCCTTTAAGAGCTATCCATGATAATTTCTGTTGCAGTTTAAGTGTATGTTCTGTGCCCCTCTGGAATATCCTCTTTTCCTTTATTGTGGTAAATAGAATAATGTTTGATAAATGTTAATTAACTATAAATGCGTTTTTGGTGTTTGCCTGGCTCATCTTCTTTTCTTTGCGAATTATCCTGACTTGGTGAGCTTTAGTGGTATTATTTGTACAAGCTTTCATCATGTTTACCATATCCTTTTGGAAGATGTTCAGGAACTGGGCTGAGACAACTTTGTGTGTCTGTAGAACATTTGAAGTAAGGGACAAAAGTGGCTGGTTAATATGAACGTTAGACTTGTACAGCATGGGCAATTAAGGCCAGAGTCTATGCTTTAGAAAGGAGAAAAAAAGGGGGGAAAGCTTACACATATAAAACCACATACTGAATACAGAAAAAACTGGAATAATAAGTAATCAGAGAAATCAATAGAATTGATGCTTTGAGAGAAATGGAACAGAAACCTCTCAACCCAATTGAGCAAGGGAGCAGCTGTCTCATGAATTTGAACTTGGATTTATTCACTTAAATTGGAAAATCTTTGTAAATAATGTAGAAAACAACAAAGTTCCCATAGTAATTTGTCTTACTTCTTAACTATATACATTTATAATAAAAAAGATAATTCAAATGATTAATAAAGTAACTCCATATGAATTGTGATGCAGGTCTTAACTTTTGCACATATTTATCTCTAAAATTAAAAATAGCTGACATTGATTTAATTTTTGACCAAGACTAAGATTTTCTTATAGTGATTCAGTCCAGAATGGGAATGACTGATAACTAATGGTCACACATAAATCAATTCTTTCCATAGCCAGCAAAGAATGACAAAAATAAGAAACTGCAAAGACATTCTGAGGGTTTCAGATATTGTTATTAGACAAATTGTTAATTAAGGATGTAGCCTTACACCTGAAAGGTCAGCCTTTCAGATTTTTTAAGGACTCAAGCATAATATTCTGGGGAATATGATGTTCTCTTTAATGTTTGTTTATGATGTGGTTTGAAGTTTTTTTATATTTTTGTCTTGTTTCTCTTTTATCTTTTATCTCAGTTTTGTTTTCCACAAAGAGTTGTATATTTTTGGAAATTTTTAATTGCTCTAAATTCTAAGGCATAGAGACTGAATGACCAAAAATTTAAATGTTATTTGAAGGGCATTCTGCTTGAAAAATATTGCATGAATCATCAGAAGGCCAATGTTCCAGACTCAACTCTGCAATTATTTAACTATATGATCTTAGGAAAGTCATGTTGACTGACGTTCTTCTCCCTTCAGTTAACTCATCTTTAAAGTAAGGCTCATAATCTCTTTTCTGCTTACCTTGGAGTTGTAACAATCAAATGTGTACCTTGAAAAAAGCTAAGGACTTATATACAACAAGGCTTTGTTACTATCCTTCAGTAGAATATTGATTAGGGTTGACTGGAGTGCTCTGTCAGTCCAAAGATGTTTTACTGCTAGTCACTGATTTTGTCTACACAAGAGAGGATGTTTTCAATTATAGGCCATAGTCATTGAGAGCACAGGCTATTAGTTTTCTCAACTATAAAATGGGGCTTAATAATTACAGGAACAAATGGAATTGCAAAGAGGTTAGCACAACACTTGGCCCAAAACAAGGGCTCAAAGAAAATCATGTGAATGTTAGCTCTGCTCTTTGACCCAGAATGGACTTTGCAGGAGGGAATTACTGATAAGAAATGTGAAGCTGACCAGGTGTAGGAAGGTGGTCGCAGGTGCAGAGTTTCACAGCAAGTCATCTCTTTGCATTGCTAAAATATCCAGGTATGAAAGGTTCTAGCTCCTTGCATTTCTCTCTTGGGAAATGGGCTATTATTGATCGTTACTATTCACTAACAGTTATTTGGATAGAGTTTTCCTGGCCCCCATTTTCCCCAAATATTTTACATCCAGAAAGTTTTAAGCAATGTTTTGATTAAACATTGTACAACCGATTCAGTACAAATTTAGAAAACATTTAGCCAGCCCTACCTAGTTTGTTTAAGGGCTCTCTGCAAATATTTACAGAAAGTTATCTTTGGAACCACACCCATGTCTTAATATTAATAAAATGTATGGTGATATTAGATATAGTTATAGCATTATATGGCAGTGTACACAAAATGAGTGGAAAAAGTAATGGAACTTTGTGCATGATGAACACTACAGATATATATTATCTTAAACGGACTGATGACATTAGCAGAAAGATAATTTTAACTTTCTTCAGCTCTCTAGACTATTTTTAATGTTGATTGTTCTGAATACAGTTGTAATCACCTATTAGATCTAAACACCATGAGTATAGTAAACAGCAGAATGTTATAACTGTCACTTAGAAAACAACCCCGGTGTAGTAGTAATAATAATAATGATAATAATAATAATAATGATAGTAATCCCTTCATACGAGGGATGTAATGGGCAGAGACAGTATACCATAACAATAATACAAAAAAGGCCAGGCGTGGTGGCTGAAGTCTAAATAACTGGGCATTGCAGCAGGCACCTGCAGTCCTAGCTACTCAGGAGGCTGAGCCAAGAAGGCTTTCTTGAGCCCAGGAGTTTGCAGTTGATGTGAGTTATGATGCCATAGCACTCTACACAGGGTGATGGAGTGACACTCTGTCTCAAAAAATAAACAAAAAGCAAAAACAAGGTAACAGTATATACATTTTCAGAAAACAAGGAGAAATAGCTCTTTTGTAATGAAAAACTGAATATGAAACTTGAGAGTTTAACAGTCATAATTCCTTAAATTTAAAAATAGAGGTTTTATTTTTCTTAAAAGCAAAATCTTGAAAAAGCCCCAATTCACCCATAGAGTGCATAATATTAATAGTACCAGTTTTACACCCCAAAATGCTGATGGGAAATTCTGGCTTAAGAGTCGAACTTAACTTAGTGTTCTAGAAGATTATCTGTGGATCTCCGATATTTAAAATGCCATTTCCTGATTCAGTGCACTTCAAAAGCTGTCCGGTTTCTAAATGTGGTATACGATTTAAATTCTCACCTGCATTGGTGTTTAATTTTAATTATTCTTTTGCTTATAATAGTAAAGAATAAATTAAAAGGAAAAATGACATAATTAAAAAAATTACCTTTGCGTGACAGTTTCTATGCCCTTCTTTTGATTTCAGATCCTATAGCATTTAGACAAAGTCTCCTTAGGAAAAACTGCGGAAGTAAATGCTAGCTAGGCTTCTGTGCTGCCAAATACAACTCCTCACGTCTAATATAAACTAAGTGCATTCATTGACTTCTAAGTAATGCTAGCTAGGCTTCTAGTAAATGCTAGCTAGTCTTCTGTGCTGCAAAATACAACTCCTCACATCTAAAATAAACTAAGTGCTTTCATTGACTTCTAAGTCTCATTCATGGTCACTCTCCAGGATTAAAAGCCAGGTAAAAAAGTGGCCCTGTGAAAAAAAAATCACTGAGTTCAAGTAAGTGAAGGCATCTTTGGGATTTGCAGACAAATCATTCTTACAGCAGCTTTGCCATGCAGGGTAGAGATTTTACAGTATATCAATTTTTTAGTAAAGTAAGTGCAAATGTTTTTCCCTATTCCAGTATTTCCATTTGTGCTAATTTGTGATAAGAGGTCCTGAATATCAGCCCTTCCCCAACTTTAATGTTTATAATAATTCCCTGAGTTCTGTATTAAAACAACATAATCCGAAATTCTAAATCTCCTCCCCATCCAGGAGGTCTGGGATGGGCTCAGGGATCTGCAGTTTGAATAAGACCATGGGTTTTTTGTTTTTTGTTTTTTTATGTGGCTGGTCCAACTATCATCTCTGAGAAACAGCGAGAATTTTGAAATAATTATGAGAGGAAGGACAGTTTATGTTGTAAGTTATACCTCTCATATTTTAGCATGCATCGAGCAGCTCATCAAGGCAACACAAGATAGAAAAAAATCTTAATCAGTTGACATATTAGGTTTGAGCCCTGGTGCAATAAATTTGAATATTACTCCTCGAGCTTTCATTATATATTTTTAAATATGTGTGTGTGTGTGTGTGTGTGTGTGTGCACGCCTGCACAGGCATGCATGTGTGAGTGTACAGAATTGGTTATTTCTAATATGCTTTCCTATCCTAGGTGATTCTGTGCTTCCGCACTTCTGCTTTTCTTGACTTCTGGGTTGGGTTTCATATCAACATAAAACCACTTCCTTGCACCACTTTGCAAGAACAGAGAGAAAGTGGATGTTCTTCTCAATCTCCATAAAATCAAGTTTCATATCTGTTAGATGGAGACAATGAAGTTATCTTGACAATTACATGGATATATACACACAATACATACATAGATACATACATAGTACTCAACATCTAACTTGGCACTATCTAATTATTTGCTATTATTATTCACAAGTCATATCTTTGTGGCTTCCCCTGCCTTAGAAAGGGAAAATTTGATAGAATGAAAATGTGATGGGTCTGGCAGTTTTATTTATTAGTGGGAGTACAGGAAATAAAAAGAAAGTTATAGGGTCATTGAAGGGAAGAATGTATCTTGAACTTCATCAATGAGAAAATATACTTGTGCCACAAAAAATGAATTTTGTGCTATTTATTATTTACAAACTTGCATGATTGAGTAAAATTGTTAAGACATCAAGTGACCTTCTGTTTTCTCTCTTTCTGGGCATTTAAAAGGTTTTTGGTACTTTCTAAAAAATTTAGTCGCTGAAATCATTTAACGTGAATATGAACTTAAATGGAATAGCATGGCAACTTACATCTAGCTGAAGCATCTGTCAGTAAGTTTCATGCTTCACTAACCCATAAAAGCGGAAAATAAATGTCCTTTGATTTTTCTACCTTCCAGCCCTGGGACAGAATGTCCCTGGCTTAAAAATGGATGATTTCCAAAAAGAAAAAAAAAAAAAAAAAAAAAAAAAAAATGAAAGGATAGCCTGACATACTATTAACTGCTAGTATTTTTAGTATTTAAAAAAATTCACGTGTTACTGAAATGTGAAATTATGACACTTCCAAGAAGTGATGGCGTGTGGTATTAAGGACAAAGAATGGGAGTTTGCCACAGGGATCTGGTCCTCCCATGTGTTCTGTCTGAAAGAGAAAGTTATCGGAAGTCACCTATGGTGGCAGTTGCTGCCTAATGTGAGATGGACATGAAAAAGTTTGTTATTTTTCACCAACCCCATGACTTATGAATAATATTAATAGCAGCAAAGAATTAAATAGTGCTAACTTAGATATCAGTACTATCTATGTATGTGTGTATATCCATATAATTTTCATGACAACTGTCTTTCTCTCCATCTCACAAATGTGAAACTTAGCTATGAAGAAATTAAATCCCTTGTCCAAGGTGACGTCATTGGTATGTGACAGAGCTGGGATTCAAAATGTGTGCAGTGTGACTCCAGAGTTTATGCTGTTAACTAGTACATAACACTGCCTCTCCATGTAAAATTAGTTGTCCCGTTGCGTGGACACCTGCTGAGGCTGTACAGTAGGATCTGTCTACGTCAGCATTACTGAGAGCACTCCTGGTTTTTCTTTAACGTGATTGATTGTTGGTACGTTAGAAGCTAATCCAGACAGGGAGTGAAATACCCCCAGCAACTTCATCTGGCAGCTTGAAAAGGAAGTGAACTGTCACTCTGGCCAGCCACAGCCTACAGAGGAGCTTGGTTTGCTCTGTGGCTTAGGCCTTTACAGGGTGTTACATTTTAATTGGTTACCAAAATAAACACAGTGAAATTTCAAAGTAGTAATCTAAATTTCTGTCCTCTCCTAATATTGGAGTCTTTAGATTCTGCTTGTTTGACCAATTCCCACCATCTTGTCTCCCAGAAACAGGCTGGGTTCCCCATTCATTCCACCTCATTTATGCATTTTTCTTGTCTGGCCTCTCAAACTTTTGACTTCCGGATGCTTTAATAAAAACATTGTGCTCCATCGGTGCTCGGCCTTTTGGCTAAGATCAAGTGTAAAAACATTGTGTTCAAGGAATAGATGGAAAACAACAATTATTGAAACTCATGTAGGGGGAATTTCAGAAGGATGCCTTTAGGTCAGAGGGGCATTGATTCCTGTGCCTATCTGAGAGGAGCTGAAGGATAAATGCAGAGCATTATTGTGGGCACCGGGAACGAAGAGTCAGATTAAAACCCTGGGAAAAGTTAATTTAGGCTCTTCCTTGATTTTCTCTGTGCCCACAAGCACATTCCTCAACCTTCACAAATGGTGTATTTTCTAAATTGTGAGTATTATTCACTCTAAAATAACAAAAAGAAATATTGTCATGCCATGGTCAATGTGTACTATTCCAGAGAAGATCAAAATATTAGAAGAATGAACAGAAAAAAAGGATCCCTGACAATATGACAAATCCTTCTTTCTCCAAGGATGAAAAGCCACTGATTCTCAAAAAACAAAAACAAAAAAACAGAATCTGTCATGAGAGTAGGCATTCATTTAACAATGTTTGCTGGATAAGAAATGTACGAATGTGTTTCTCTAAAGTGCTGCTGATATTTTTCTCATGATTAGAAATATGTTCACTAAGAACTGTCCCCTACAAAGTTCAATAGCCAAATATGCTTTGGATTGTGTGTTTAAAATGTCTGCTTTTATCCACATTATATCCGAACCCACTTTATGCCTTGTTTGATTTGCAGTATTAGGATTTATGAAACCATACACCCAAACCTCCAGTTACTTAGTTCTTAGTTCATTTTTGTGTTCATTTGTAAGCTGTGTATCCAAGTTATCAGATCATCACTGTAATTTATAACCTGACTGGGGACATGGTTGGAAGGGTGAGGGATTTTCAAAGTTGTGGAGGATGCTCCAAGTGTTGACTGTTCCATTGTGAGGTTTCAATGCTTTCCCAATTCTTGATATTTATAAAGAAATATTCCCTCACATTTAAGTTCCAAAATTACTGGCAAAGCAATAAACATCCTGGATACACGTAATGTTTGTGAACCAAGCTCAGAGAAGTGTCTACATAGCAGTTTCGTATCATTCTGCTGACATGGAAGGGGAAGGGATGGAGGTTTTAATGATCTAATTATTTTTCTTTGTTAAAAATTGCCATTCTTTCTCCCTCTCCTATCATTCCTCAAAGTCTCTGTCAGGGCTGTTGAAGTTCTACTGCATTCTGTTTGGCAAACTGTTTGGGTGGCTTACATCCTTTCCCTTTCTTTCAACTTTCCCCTTCCCTGTCACAGTAGAGACCTGATTTAAAGGCAAATATATCAAGACTTCCTTTATTCAATCTCCAGATGATGTCAGTGAGTAAAGTTTACGAATATCTTCAATACACTTGCTTAGATTAAAAAGGGATAATCTATGATTTTATTTGGATCTTTAAAGGTTTAGAATTGCTATTCAGACACAGCCTTTAAGCGATTCTTTATAAGCTTGTTTCCTTTCCTTCCTAACATAAACCATAGTGAACAGTGTCTTGGCCACTTGTACGCTGAACAATTGCAACAGGCCTTGTTGATGCTACAGCCAGAAGCCCGTTAACACCCCAATAAGAACACTTTATTAACTAAGTCACAAGGCAGACACAAGAAGGAAAGTGTTAACCCTGCCAAATGAGTGTATTCATGAATTAAATGAAAAGTATGGCTCACTCTTTACCCCAGAACCCCGGGTGAAAATTAGAAATAGAAGCCACATTGATTAGAAGTATTTTTGGATTTTTTTGTTTTCACACTGTGGCTTACCCATATTCATTTGAAAACTGCTTTTATTTCACTATCAAAAAGTTGCTTCTCTGATTCCAAATGTACCTGGCTGAAATAATAGGCATGAATATATGTAGAGGCTGGAGTGGAGGGGAGTGGAGTCCCAAAGAGAGGAAAATCAATACAAAATACCTTTCTTTTTTATTTTTTTTAACCACTCCAACCTGTAAAATATATCTTTTATTGAGTATTTACCAAACCCCACTTATAAATACGTCTGCTTCCTTTCCTTCCCAATGTTAAACCACACTAAGTAGCATCTTGAACCCTGAGCAACTGCGACAGGTTCCCATCCAGCTAGAAGCCCATTAATATGCTGATCAGAACAATTTGTATTAATTAGACTGTGCTATCCACTTAATAGGTTTAGTTCCATCCAAGTCTCTATAGTTGGAATTTTTAGAATGCAAAACTAAGGTTTTTTTGTAGTGATTTATTTCCTTTTCCCTGAGAAAGAAAAGTATAGAGAATTCACAGCATGTTATCAACATTTTCAACCTTGGTAAGCACATTTGTGTGAGGATATTGATCCAGCCTTGGAGATACATGAATACCCGGGAGTGCAAAGCATCATCTGCTTTTGTTTTGTTTTTTCAACTACCAAGGGGCTTCCAGTTTACGTGAGGAAACAAATCACATGCATGTGCAGATAATTAACAACAGATACAGTAAGTGGTATAGACAGTAACAGTGCAGGACAGGGAAGGATAGCGGGCTGCGATGGAAAGTTCCACGGAGATTATTAGCATTTTAAACTTGCTGGGGTTTAATGCTGTCCTAAGGCTTAATATCAGCCATGAAAACAACTATTCAAAAGGATTGAAGAAAGTGCAAAGGACAGAAAATGCACTGAATTCCTTTCCTCTGAAATCTATTTCCTTTGGCCTAACGATCTGGGCTTAAGCCGTTCACCTGTGGCTCTCTACATTGCCCTAATTGCTTTAGAACAAGGGTCAGCAAGCTTTTTCTATTTTTCTAGAGCTAAGTATTTTAGGCTTTGCAAGCCATGTGGTTTTTGTCATAACTACTCAATTATACAATTGTAGCCCCAAAACAGCCTTAGATAACATGTAAAAAACAAGAATGGTCAGATTCCGATAAAACTTTACTTATGGACATTGAAATTAGAATTTCATATAATTTTAATGCATCATGGAATATTGTTCTTTATTTGATTTTTCCCAATCACTTAAAAATATAAAAAACTTTCTTAGCTCATGGGCTGTACAAAAATAGATATCCAAGGACGCATGCCACTTTTCAACTTATGTTGACTATTAGAATTCTATTGCTCTAAGATCATGCTGTTTTTTTCCACTTACCAAATGCTTTGCAGCAATAAAATCGATTATAATTTTAGATTTAACATCCTTTTGCTAAGAAAATAATGTAGAAAGACTTTTTACAAGCTATATGGAAAGGCTTTATTTGTTTTACTGCATAAAAAACCCTTTCGTGCAAAATCTCCCTTTCCCTGTCCCAAATCATCTGTCCACATGATGCAGCCTATCCATCTACGACAGTGGTTCTCAACCTTCCTAATGCTGCCAGCCTTTAATATAGTCCCTGTGGGTCACAATCCACAGGTTGAGAACCACTGATCTATGAAAAGCCCAGATAGAGGGATTGATTGAAACAACTGCCCCCCAAACACCTCATTTCTGGCTATAGGGAAATCACATTACATGAATTTGCATCTAATAAGGAGGATAAATTATCCCAGAAATTATATTTCCTTGCATATTTTAAAATTGTTCCATTCATAATTTGGGGGGCTTTAATTCTAAATGGAATGGGTAACTATTAGAGGTCTAGGAAAAAGAGACTTTTCCTTTTCAATTTTGTTTCTACATTCTTTACTGGAAACGATTTGATGCTTACTAAAAAGTTGTATCATACAAGGAACTTTCTCCTTGAACCGTTTGGAAATAAGCTGCCAATATGTCTTCTTCTCAACCCTGCATACTGGTCCTCAACTCCTGGTACTGGTCCACAACCTGTTATGAACCAGGCCTCATTGCAGGGCCTCCCCCTCCATCTCTTTCTATGGAGAAATTATCTTCCCTCAAACCAGTGTCTGGTGCTAAATAAGTTCCATCTATGGCCTGTTAGGAAGGCAGCTGCACAGGAGGTGAGTGGTGAGGGAGCCAGTGAAACTTCCACTGTATACAGAGCCAATCCCCAGCCTTTACTTCCATCTTCCACTGCTGCATCCAGGGAAGAATTGTCTCCCATGGAACTAGCCCCTGATGTCAAAAAGCCTGGGGACTGCTGGATCAGTGTGTATTTCCTACAAACAAGACATTCTTCTACGCAACCTTTAAAACCAGTTACCATGTTCCGGATACAGTTTGTCTCTGCCGGAACTCATGTTGAAATAGAATCCCCAGTATGGTGGTTGTTGGCCTGGTGGGAAATGTTTGGCTTATAGGGGAAGATCCCTCTTGAATGTGTGGTCTCATAGAAGTGGGACATTGGATTGTCATAAAGTGAGGTTTCTTTGTGACAATATGTGTTGCCTTTTTGTGTGCAAACTATCCCTTGTGACCTTCTCCACCTTGTTTTGACCTAGCACAGGGCCCCCAACAGGAGCTTTGCAGATACTTCCCACTCTGTGTAACCATGAGCTAAATCAACTTCTTTTCTTTATAGATTATCCAACCTCAGGAATGCTGCCATAGTAACACAAAATGGACTCAGGCACTGGTGAATGAACATTGCCACCTTCTCATCTTCAGACCCCATCAGGTTGTGCCACTTACAGAAGACCATGAATGACTGGGCTTCTGTTCGTCTTGCCAGCCTCATTTCTCATCATCTGTCTCAGCAGCCATCTGCTACTCAACGTCCTTTAGTACTGCAAATGCAAGGAGCGCCTTTGTTTCTGAGACCTTTATGTATACTATTTCCTCCACCTGGAACACTCTTTCTTTGATGCTTCCAACACTAAATCCTACTCTTCTCTCAAACTATTCATTCCCTCAGAGAAAGCTTCTTTAACATCCCCCGATTTAAATTAGCTTCTACCTATATTTTGTTGCACTTTTCATGGTGCACAGCTATGTTTTTATTTATGAGATTATTTATGAAATGTCCACTTGTCCTTCTATTTATAAGTTCTGTGAAGGCAAGGACCATAATATTTCTCATCATCACATTTAGAGGGTCAAACCTAGTGTATAGCACATAATAGCTGATCAGTACAAATTTATTAAGTGAATACATACATGAGAACATAAATAAAGTGTTATTTTCTGGTTAACTCAAATGGAAGTAAATTTTGATTCAGTTTATGCAAATGAAAGTAATATTTTGATTAAGTTTTAATGGACAAATTATGGAGATGAAAATTTTTAGAATGAGTTTGGTGGCTCATGCCTATAATCCCAGCACAGTGGGAGGCTAAGGAAGGAGGATTGCTTGAGGAGTTCTAGTGTAGCCCGAATAAGAGAAAAACTTCATCTCTACAAAAAGAGAAAAAACTAAACTAGCATAGTGGTGTGTGCATATTGTTCTAGCTACTTGGGAGGCTGAGGAAGGAGGATCATTTGAGCCCAGGAGTTTGAAGTTGAAGTTAGCCATGATGATAACATTGCACTCCAGAGATACTGTTTCACACACACACAGAAAATCAGATTAGAAGTTTTGAACTTCTCAGAAGAGAAAGATAATGAGAAACTGTACCAGAAAAACAAAGACAATTTCTTTATTTTGATCTTACATTAAATGAAGTCATTTCCATCAGATAAAAGGTATGCATATGTGATTTCTTTTAAATATCTCTTGTATACCCTAGGGGTATGGCCATGTGTTAAATTATACGCTGTTATGATTTATTTCAAAGTGAGAAGATGAGACTTCCAATGAGTAAGATTCTGGTAGGATGACATGAGTGTTTTGCTCTAACTTTTCACTTTATTAAAAATTATTTGAGAAGCACCTCTCTTATGTTACAGATATAATAAAATCATTTGTACATGTCATTGTAAAAATTATCACTATAAAAGTTATTATGGAATATGTTATAATGTGGTTTAAATTATAAATAAACACTATAAACTGTATAATTGAGAAAAATAAATGCTATGGAGAAAAATAAATGCTATGTTTTTTTAATGCTATGATATTTTAAAAACTAAACAAGTTTAAAGTTTTGACTCTTCTTTTTATAAAAACTAAAGAATACCTTTAATAAGTATATTACTCAAATAAATTGTCTTGCTGAAAATATCTTTTTTATGTACTATGAGTCATTTAAAATTTTAGTGACATTTCATTGATTTTTATTCATTTAACCTAAAAACTACAAATACTAAGTCTGAATCATAGCAAATGGGAAGAGGACTTGATTTATTCTACTCTTAAGAGAAAATAGACATAATGTTTCATTCATAGTCTTTTTGTCCGTAGTAAGAGGCTATTCTCTGGTATAAGAACATGTATATATTTACACAGAATTTTTAATTAACATATCAAATAACCCAATCAAGAAGTGTTGATTATAAGTCTCGTAAGAATATACAGAGATCTGTTGATAAGTTTTATAAAGTATTTGTTCTTAATACTATTAAACAAGTTACTAAGGCAGAACAGAGCAACTTCTTTTCCACTCTGTCCCCAAATAAAAGACAGAGGTGAGTCACTAGTTTCTGCTGTATTTTTTAATCATCATAATATACACAAAAGTAGTAGTGACTCAGCTACAATTTGTTTTCTGCTGAACTGTGTGTGCCTGTTTACACGGGGTGACTCTCCTAACTCACTACTAACAGGAAAGTGCGTGTCAACACGCTTTATACACATATGCTTTGAGAAGTGATAGGCTTCTCTGTTTTTCTCCTCGTGCAGGAACTGGAGGAATTTAGTGCCATGCATTGTACTGGTGTATAATGTGAGGCACATAACTAAGTTTGAATTTCTTAGTAGCTGTATTGAAATAAGTAAAAGGAAACAGGGATTACTTTTAATAATATTTTTAACCCGTTGTGTCTAAAATAATATAATTTCAACATGTAATAAACATAAAGTTATTGATGAGATAGTTTATATTCTTCGTTTATACTAAAGCTTTGAAATTACATGGTTATTTCACACATATCACACATCTCAGTTTGGATCAGGCCCCTTTCAGGCTCAATAACCCCTATGACTTGTGGTTATCATACTGCATGGTGTAGGGACAGAATTTGTATGGAAGGGAAAGGAAGGAAGGAAAAGAGGAAGGAAGGAAGGAAAAAAGAAGGAAGGAAACTAGGTATGATTCCCTCAAAATAATAGCAATATTTTTTTTTTTTCAAAAGTGAAAAGTAAGCATTAATTGTATAGGTAAAGGTTCAAGGCAGACAAGGAACTGTGTAGTTTTGTTTTTTTACCAGTTCATGAATGTCTTCCATAGAGTGAAATAATTAAGGGCAGGGAGTTTTCTTATTTATATCCTTAGTGTCAGAGAGTCTAACATGTTGCAGGGCATATATTAGGTGTACACGTTTGCTGAGTTTGTTCATGAGTGAATCCATGACAGTATCATATCCTAAATATGTTTATTTTAAACATTAAATGCCCATCTAGTTATGTACGTATTAGCAAGGGATTTAGGCAGATTATGGAGGCTCTTCATGTCAGAGATAGGAAGAAAGAGAACTTGTGGTTGGTGTCTGGCTTCATCTGAACTTGTGAAGTTCATTTAGAGATTAATATAAATGTGAGACTGTCACGACACAGCATGCATTTAGAAAGCAACTTTTTAATAGGTGGTTCTTATGTAGAATGTCATCCGTTGACCTAATTTTAAAAGACCATCGCCAAGTCCCATAACTAAATAACTTGTTTAAATCCTTCCTAATAAAATTTAGTATTGAAAGAGTACACAACTGTATTTGGTATGCAAAAGCACACAACCGTGTCTCTAATTCAGATACATAGTGTTAGTTTTATAATTTATTTCTTTTTCTCTTTCATTATTTAATGTATTAATTTCATAAAGTACTTAAATTCTGAAAAGGATTGAGTTCCTCAAAGAAATATCAAATTCACACTTTGTCTCACAGAATCAAATGGCTGGCCTTCAAGGACAGGTGAAACAGGTTTTCCATATTGAACAGGGACTCATGATGTGCGTGCTCACTTTCTGTCAAACTAACCTGATATCGCTTTATTATCAAAGCAATTTTACTAAGTATGACCCTAAGATGTCTTTAAACATCACACATTTTCCTTTTTTTTTTTTTATTCCTCTTCATGGTAAAACTTTTACAGAGGCTATAAAGGAGGAAGTAATAGCCACCCATAATCTTACTATCCATAGATTCGTCAATATTTCAATATATTTCTTTGAAATCATTTTTCTTTTTTTTAGACAGTGTCTCACTCTGTTGTCTAGGCTGGAATGCAGTGATGTTATCATAGTTCATTGCAGCCTCAAACTCTTGGGCTCAAGTGATCCTTCTGCCTCAGTCTCCTGGGTAGCTATGACTATAGGTACCCACCACCATGCCTGGCTAATTTCTATATTTTTTGTAAAGACTGGTGTCTCACTCTTACTCAGGCTAGTCCCAAACCCTTAGTCTCAAGCGATTCTTCCACCTCAGCCTCCCAAAGTGCTAGGATTACGGGCAGGAGACACAGAGCCCAGCTCCCCAGTTCTGATCCTATCTGGGTCATCATGACCTTGCTTACTGCATTCCCTCCTGGTCTCACAACATCTGCTTAAACAAATTAAAAGAAAATAGCAATGCTTTCAGACTTCGTGTCTGTGTTTGAATCTTGATTCAGATTTATCATTGGTCTCTGCCATGTCCCGTAAACTTATCATTATCATCAAGTTGAAAGTCGTTCTTGTTTTACCACATTTTGGGGGTGGGGGAGAAGGGAAGAAAATGAAATAATTTGCAAAGTACCACTAAATGATTCTTGGTCTTAAATTTACCCTTTGTCAGAAGTGTAAAAAAAGCATTTACATGCTGATTTTTTTTCAGTGCTTATGATGAGAGTATTATGAAGTATTTATGATATAAATCCTATCAGAATATAAGAATAACTCACTTTCCAAAAACATTCGCATGTTTACTTTATTCTTTCCTGGTGAATTGTTTTTCACTAGAAATCATGTTGCAAGAGGCAGTTACGTACAGTCTGGTGATAAGAACCCACTGTGCAGGGCTCCGGCTATTTCACATCCCTTCCAAGAGGCCATGGTCTGTCTTATCAAAATACTTTCTAACGACTATGAATCGCTGATTTCTCCATACTATGTTTTAAGCAAACTTACGGTTACTTGGAAATTTCCCATGAGGGGATTTGCTGGTAGAAATTATTTCTGCTTTCTAGAAAAGAAAAGAAAAACATAAAATAGAAAACATGCCTCAATGCGCACTCAGGTCAAGCTATTTTCTCTGAATGTTTCTATTTATTTTTCCAGAATAAGTTCAACAAATATTGATTTAGTGGCTATTACGATCAGACACTGTGCTAGAAGCCAGAAACAAAGAAGACGAACAGACACCTTACAGTAAGAGCATAGGGTCTGTATTTATATGTATTTCTTTGGTGGCTTGGTGCTACCAGCTCAGCCTTTCATTTTTTCCGGCTGCATTTTCATTTCTGCACATGCCCATCATCACAATCACTCATAACCAAATGATTTTTAATGGGACTCAGTGGATTATTTGTAAATTTTCTTGGTCAGCTAGGAAAGAACTGAAGAAAGAAAATAAATTTCCTTATAAAGAAAATGCATACTATTAAGATGAATGGGTATCCCACGTTTACACAGAACCCCCCCCCCAAAAAAAAAAGTGTAATTTTTTTTATCTTTTAAAACAGTTACTCAAGTTACAATAGGTTGTAACAAAGAAAATAAGCATCACATAGAAGTAATGATGATGGAGAACAAAGGATAGCATGTGGTGATTTTCTAATAATGGATTGAAGTGCTATTACATAAAAATGAAAGAAAATACTGTATGGAATGTAAGGCTTCAGTGGTTATGGTGGGATATAGGAACTGCGTCCTATATCCTTAGATAATGACCTTGTCTTCTTTTGAGTTAGTTTAGTGGCATGAAAGTCTGAGCTGTAATGAGCTCAGCTATACACACAAATAACAAATAATAAATTGAACATAGCTCCTCATGTCCACCTTAAACCTAAATGTACATACAGGCTACTTTCATCCATGATGTTAGTCTGTTATTCAGCCTATCAGTTGGTCTTTTGGTTCCATCACATCTAAACAATTGGAAAAAACTAATGAACTTAAAGAATAGCTTGAACTTCAGTTTATGGTTTGAACACGATTGATGTACCAATTAATTAAAAGTGTAAACTAGCACCTACGGGGTGAGATTTCCTTATAGATGTAATCCAAGCATCGTATGGTAGAAGAAGAAACTTTCCTAATTTTATTATTTTATTATTTTTTTATTTTTATTTTTTTAGATCATAGAACATGTAAATTAATTATAATTGCCATTCTTTTTTTATTGTTAAATAATAGCCGTGTTCATTAGTGCAATCAATGGGTACAATGTGCTGGTTTCATATACAATCTGAAATATTCTCATCAAACTGTTCAACGTAGCCTTCAATGTAGCATGGTATGTTTTTCCATTTGTTAACATCTTCGGCTATTTCTTTTCTTAAAGTTTCATAGTTCTCTTTGTAGAGATCTTTCACGCCCTTTGTTAAGTATATGCCCAAATATTTCATCTTCTTTGGCACTACTGTGAAAGGAATAGAGTCCTTGACTGTTTATTCGGCCTGATTATTGTTGGTATATATAAAGGCTACAGATTAACGGGTATTGATTTTGTAGCCTGAGACATTGCTATATTCCTTGATCACTTCTAAAAGTTTTGTAGTAGAATCCCTAGTATTTTCCAGATATACGATCATATCATCTGCGAAGAGTGAAAGTTTGATCTCTTCTGACCCTGTGTAGATACCCGTGATAGCCTTTTCTTCCCTAATTGCAATGGCTAAAGCTTTCATTATAATGTTAAAGAGCAATGGAGACAATGGGCAACCTTGCCTGGTTCCTGATCTGAGTGAAAATTATTTCAATTTAACTCCATTCAATATGATATTGGCTGTGGGTTTGCGGTAGATGGCCTCTATTGGTTTAAGAAATGTCCCTTCTATACCAATTTTCTTAAGTGTTCTGATCATGAAGGGGTGCTGGATATTATCAAAAGCTTTTTCTGCATCAATTGGAAGAATCATATGGTCCTTATTTTTAAGTTTGTTTATGTGCTGAATTACATTTATAGATTTATGTATATTGAACCAGCCTTGAGACCCTGGGATAAATCTCACTTGGTTGTGGTGTATAATTTTTTTTGATGTGTTGTTGGATTCTGTTTGTTAGGATCTTGTTGAATATTTTAGCAT
>CAUYPK010017848.1:0-33398 GCA_963574355.1 Loris lydekkerianus | reverse complement strand
AATGGAACATATTCTTCTTAGTAAGGTATCTCAAGAATGGAAGAAAAAGTACCCAATGTACTCAGCCCTACTATGAAACTAATTTAGGGCTTTCACATGAAAGCTATAACCCAGTTACAACCTAAGAATAGGGGGAAGGGGTAACGGGAGGTGAGGGAGGGGGGAGGTGAATAGAGGGAGGGGGATTGGTGGGATTACACCTGTGGTGCATCTTACAAGGGTATATGTGAAACTTGATGAATATGGAATGTAAATTTCTTGCATGGTAACTAAGAAAATGCCAGGAAGGCTATGTTAATCAGTTTGATGAAAATATGTCAAACGGTCTGTGAAGTTAGTGTATGATGCCCCATGATCATATCAATGTATACAGCTATGATTTAATAAAAATAAATAAAGAAATAAATATAAATACAAATAAGAAATAAGCTTGAAGCACTTTGGTAGGTTATTCTGGAGGGAATACAACCCAATTTGTGGTGGCTTTAGAAAATCCTCAGTGGGAATCATTCTCAGCCTGAGATTTATAGAAGAAGGGGAAACAGGGAGAGAAAATTATGGAATTCTGAGAAGTGTCAGCATTTACAGGCTTTGTGGAAGAAGTGAAGTGTGAAGGAACTGATCAGAAGAAGCCACGGGGTGATGGCTTCCTGTGGAAAAAATTCCAAGAATAGAAGTATTGTCAAAGTTGAAGATTATAAAGAAGATAGGTAGAAAGTGACCAGAAAGCAGAGGATGGATTTAGCATCAGCAATGCCATTTATACCCTTGGCAAGGGTTATTGCATGCAATGGTAAAAACAGAGCCCAAGGGAAATGGGTTAAAAAGGGACTCGCAGGTGAAGGTAGGTGACCACTCTTGTACGGTTATAAAGAGAAAAGATGTAGCAAAGTGAGAGCAAGGGTTTGTATGTGTGTATGTTCTGTTTTATTTTAGTTTTTATTTAAAATGGTATGGGAGCCTGAGTATATTTGAATACCAATGGTAAGGAATTGGGAAGAAACTAAGTAGAAAACGATTTCAGAGGCCAAAGAGGGTTAATTCTATGGAATCAAACACTTACAGGATGGATTAGCTCCAGGTGGAAAAGGGGCACTTCTTTAACCACAAAACGTGAGTTATTGGAAGAAGCCATTGGGAGATGATGGTGTCCTTATCTAATAATTTCTATTTACTCTGATATTTCACATGAAGCCAGGCTGGGATGGAGGAGATGAAATGTTTGAGAAGAGATTTTTTTTTAAATTATTTTTATTTATTATTAAATCATAGCTGTGTACATTAATGCAATCATGGGGCACCATACACTGGTTTTATATACAATTTGACATATTTTCATCATACTGGTTAACATAGCCTTCCTGGCATTTTCTTAGTTATTATGTTAAGACATTTATATTCTACATTTAGTAAGTTTCCCAAAGCTGTGCTAGAAATAGTACTCTTATCTGATTGCAGAAAGGGATCAGTTGTGACCAAAGATGCTACATGTATATCAGAATAATATTGAGTGATTTTATCAGAAAGATAAAATCTTCTCCTATGGGCGCTCCTGTTCCTATATCATAAGGAAAACCATTGAATGGGTAACAATGTTGACACGTTGCACAATAGAAACCACAGCAAATGACCATGGACAAAAAGACAGGAGTGGAAGGAGGGTAAAAAAGTAGATAGATGATTATGCAAGACTTATCAATGAAATGCCAATGAGTTCAGATACATTTTGAATCACAACTAAGCAACAGAGTTGAAAGACAAGTTTTAGGATGTGATGGAATTTAATATTTCATAAATGGAGCTCGTGAATTTTTTGATTTGCTTTGGTTTAGCTTGATTTTGTTTTTATTGACAAAACCTATATTTTGGTCATGGGAGAGGGTGGCTGAAATGAAAGCAATTATTTCATGAGATGAAAAGGTTAAAGAATTGAAAAATGAGTGAGTTCAATGAATTATATTGGTGCCATTTGGAATAAAAGTGGCAGAGCTCTCTCTGTTCCCAAGTTCTAACAGTGAATGAAGATGACAGGTAAAACCCCTTGTATGTTAAGGCTCACAGCATCTCTCCATACTAGATACTACCTACCACTTTCACCATCAGCTGCCACTGTTCAGTCACATCCTCTCACTCTGCTATGGGACCAGGCATCCCTAGCATGCAGAGGCAAGGTTCCAGAGGCAGGCATGCTGTGGAACCCAAAAAAAAGAGGTATAAATCATCTGAAAAAAGTATCTATATAGTCCAGTTTGAAATATAAAGCCTGGAGTAGACAAATGATTGAAGGGAATCCAATTTGGGAACTTGGAAACATTATGTGTGAGATTTACTAGCCACAGCTTTTCAAAATAAATAGTTGTTGAAATGTCCCAGTAGGTGGAGAGAGGGCCAAAGGCAGAGGACAGAATGGGTCTCATGTCCTCCCTGAAGAGGGTGTTGGTTTCATCTGGCTTCTGAGAATTCTATTCCAACAGGGAAGGCAAACTGTGGGACTATGTAGTTCCTTGGACGCTGACCATGAATAAATTTACCCTTTTGTCTCATGCCTTCTCCTTTCCCACCACTTGCATCTTTCCCTCTTACCTTGCCCTTCTCTCTCTCTTTCTCTCTCCTCTCTTCTTTATATTTTTTTCTCTTTATTTCCTGTCTTTTCCTCCATAGTAGAAAATGAGTTAAATAAGTTTCAAATAAGGTTCAGGATACAAAACTGTGGCAAAGAAATCTCTGCAGAGACTTTCTTTATCCTGCTGCAGGCAGTTCCTAGAGGTGTCCACAGTGTTTTCTGTCTGACTCAAGATTAACCAACAGTTGCAGTTCAGCCCAAGGCCAGCAAGGTCAGCAGCCTCTGCTCTCAGAAATGCCCTTTTACCCACAAAGTTCCCTTCATTCCGCTTGCCCATGATCTTTCAACAAAATATAATTCTGCAGAGATGACACTGGTCTCTCTTGCTTGACCTGCAAATAACATGTAGACACATGGATGGGCCCTCCTGTTCAGCTGCACTGCCTGCCCAAATGCCTGCTCAGCTTTTGCTCCTTGACTGCTTGTTCATCCCATTGGAATGGAACATATCCACTCCATTCATAAAAAAAAAAAAAAAAACTCATTTCATATATGATTGTCAAATTCTAAAGGCCTTGGCCAGCTAGAGGTCACCATTCATTGTTGAGCATCTTATTGTGAGACATCACCTTTTCCTTATTTCAAATGAAGTGACAGCAGAGGAATTCACAGGGGTACTCTTCTTTCTTCCTTGAGAGAGATTAAAGAAAAAAGAGAAAGCGAGAGAAGATACCTCCATGAATCATGCAAGTTGTCTTCTCCCATGCCAAGGAAATTATCTTCTCTACACTACCCATCAATACCATTGACCTTTGTCATAAAAGGCAGGTCACTTATATCTATATCCCATTAAAAGGCATCATCTTACAATCACTTCTTCAGTACTATTTAAAGTCATGACAAAAAGAATCAATGACTTATTGTCAAACACATCCAACCTTCCACATTAATGTACCCAAAGACAGTTCACTAATTAGGAGGGAAGCAGAGCCAGAAACCCAGAAAGCCCAGGGAGCCAGGTGAAAAGCTCTCAGATCGCGCCTCCCCACCCCAGCTAACCCGTACATTTTCTTTCCATCCTATAGTGGCACTGGTAGCACTGTTGATTATATCTAGTTTCACACTTTAGCCCTTAAAAATTTAGAATGAGTACTCCTTTTTCACTTTAGCTGTCCAAAACCTACCAGTGACAGAAATTCCATAGTATTCCAGTGGATGCAAGTAAGTTTCATGCCTCCATCTGAGTCTAAATGACATTAAATGGGTGCCAACTGACTGCTTGTTGAGTATATTTTTGGTGGAATTAACAGAAACATAGAGTTGTTAGGTGTCCATAGGTAGAGATGTTATGTGTGTGTTATGTGAATTTCAGGTAATATAACAATATTTTGGCTTTTTTGGTCAGGTAAAGCTCACTGTTTTAAAAGTGGCATTAAAGTGGAGCATTAATAAGGATCAAATTTGAATATCTGAATAGGAATAAGGAGGGATTTATGGACAGGAAACTATATTAAGTTCAATTCTAGACGTGAAAATATGTTAATAAACTGGGGTAAATTATGAAGAAAGAATCCTGTCTGCAGGTCGAAGCATGTTGGTGATGTATTTTCAAATGGGAATAGAATTTAATGATACCTTAGTTCCAGATAAATGTCTTTTGATTTTCTTCAAAACGTAGAGTAATTTTTAGAAGTTTCTGAGCACAGGAGGTACATAATGAAAGGGAAAAAAAGTGATGTTGAATTGTTTTTCAGGGGTGAGCTAGATCCATCAGATGTAAATTAGACTGCTGGAAAATTGCCAGAGGAGGCAAATGCCAGGATTTTATCTGGAAAGGGATGGAACTCAGAGAATTTAGGAAGAATTAGCTTGTTGAACTTGAAGAGTTATGATATTATGTGCAACTTAGGCCCAGAATTCTATTCACTTCCTTACCTTCCTCCTTTTCTCCCTCCCTCCATCCCTTCCTTCCTTCCATCCTTCCTTTTTTCTTTCATTTCTTTGTAAGGCTATGTTTTAATAGAGATAAGGTGTGATTGTGCACATGTACCCAGAAGTGACTAGAATTGACTCAGCCAATATGAAAGGCAGAGTGGCAAAGTGGAAACAGCAGACATTCCAGAGGTAGAAGGACTTTATATGAAGTCCTGTCTCCACTAACATTTCCTCGTGACTTTAAAGGATACTCAATAGTTCTGTGACTTGGTATTTATCATTTTTTAAACTTACTTTTCTATAATCACATTAACCCTACACAGTGTCTCTGTGTATGTGTGTGTGTTATCGGCAACCCATCTCTACATTTTGAAGTCCCCTGGACACACAACACTATTCAACTGATTACTCTACTTTTTGAACCCCGTTTTTTCTTAGTTTTTGCTGTACACACTCATGGCTTTTATCTTAACTTAATAACTACACAATCTCAGTATAATTGCCTGGGTCCTCCCATTCCACTTTCAAATATTAAATGGAATAGAAAATAAAGGCAAAGACCTGGGTTATATTTTTGATATCTATATTTTCTTCTTAAATATTACTATTCAGTTCCCTTTACCTTATTTTGCCCAAAGTTCTGAGAGTAAAATAAGGGTGTGCATTCCACCTGGGTTGATAATTCCATATCTGTGTAAATGTCTTTAATTTTTATATTTATGGTTATGCATTAAAAGTTTAGCACACCACTTAGCACACCACTCTCTGTTTTTCTCACTTACATTTGTGATTTTTCTCTTGACAATCAGTGTATCTCTGTATGAGCTTTTCTCCTCCACTACATAAGCTCCATGAGAGCATGGCCTTGTCTGCTTTGCTCGTCTCTACAATGCCCAGGAATAAGAACAGTGTCTGACACTGCTATGGTTTACAGTAATACCCTGGAATATGGTCATTGTTCCCCTTCTGCGCTACTCCCTTACCTGCTGCCCACTCAACCAGGCAGGTACCACAGTTGCAAGAGCACCCGTCCCACTTGGCCGATCATGCTGGACACCACTGCTATCACCATCATGGATGTGCACACAGATGGCAATGCCACAGTTAGCATCGAGACCTCAGCAAAAGGCGGGGGGAAATGGCCACACAGGGACCTATCCTCTTGCAAGAAGTATGAGATGCTAGGAAGAAGCCAGGAGCAAGCCCAGGCGGCAGATTAGAGTAGTCCAGATGACCTGAGGGCCTGACTTCCTGCATCTGCCCCCTCTTGGCCCACTCTAGTCCCCACATCCTCCCATTTCCTATTCACAACTATGTCCATTGGTGAGAATGTGCCCACAGCCATTCCACACAGAGCTCCTGTAAGATTATTCTCAGGAAGCTGGTGGAGGGAGCCAGGACTACTCCTGCCTGTCCTGGCTTCTGATGGTAGATCTTTGCTCTTTCCCAGCTGGCTTATTACTAATGTGGCTGACTGTACTCAAGGCCCCCTAGGACACTAGGCTAAGGAGGAATATCCCTGATGGGGAGTCTTGTAGACCTGGTTCTACTAGTAGCCTGCTCTTGTGACTTTGGGGCTTAGTCCTCATCAAATTTCTGTCTGCAAGAGTATCTGGCAGCAAGGAACAAAAGCTTGGGGGTACCAGAACCCATAGATTGAAATTTTGAATTTATGACTTGTCTGAATTATGACTTGCCCAATGTGTTGAGGTGCCATAATTTCCCAAACTTACCTGTAGGAAGACCATCTAGGATGCTTGTTAGAGGAATAGATACCCAGATTTTTCTCCTAGACCATTGATTCAGTGTATTTGTGTGGGGTTCACAAGTCTCATTTTAACCAATATCCTATGTCATTTGTAGGATTTGCAAGTTTGGGAAAGGCTGGTGTCATTCATTCTATGTTACTGAGTACCCAAGGTCTGGATAGCTCAAGGAAGCCATTGCGCAGTCATTAATGAGAAATGTAAATGCAGAGTACTTCACTAGGGTATCCTCAGAGAGGATTTTTCTCCTTGACACAGTGTCCTAGGGTCAGAATAGGGTCAGCAGCACAAGAGATGAAGCAGCCAGAAAGGTCAGGGATCTACCATTAGGAACTCAGAGAAATCAGGGCCAGACCTGGCCCTTCACTCCAGCTTCCTGGGAAACCAGCCTGCCAGGATTCTCAGTGGAGAGCCCTTAGCCACATTCTGACTGATGAACTTGGGTGGGGATAGGAAATGAGAGGATGTGAGGACCATGGCGGGCCGGAAGGGGGCAGTAGGGGAGGGTGTGCCCTCAGATCATCTGAGCCATTTTACCTGCTTCCCAGGCTTTGCCCTGCCTACTCTGCAGCAGCCAGCTCTGTGCCTAGTGCCTAGAGAGAGAAGGATGTGCCACTCTACAGCCACTTCCCCCTCCCTCCTTTACAAAATTAACACAAAAGATTATTTTTCTGAAAGTTTGGACCAACAACCTGGGTGCTCATTATATACATAGCAGCACATTATATGTACCAAAATGTGGTACATGCTAATAATTTCAAAATTTATAGCTCTACCCTTCACCTTTACTTAGAGTTTAAGATGACCCTGGGCATCACTTTTTATAGACTACATGGTACTTCTGATTTACCCTCCAAAATCTGCTCTTCAGAATCAGCAAATGGGATTACTGTCTACCCAGCAAATCTAGCAACGACACAAAGATGCTTTTACTTCTTCTCCCTCTCTTACCTGTTATAACCAATCTATCAACAAGTAAAAACAAAAGCAAAAGATACCTTCCTTAATGTGCCTTTTCTCCCATCTTCATTGCTTTTCTCTTGATCTTATCTACCACCATTTTTTTTTTTTTTAAATCTGGATAGCAGCAATAAGCCTTTAACTGGCATCTTTGCTTCTACTTTATAATCTATTCTCCACCCCATATCCCAGAAAAAAACAAAAAACAAACAAACAAACAAACAAAAAAACAAGGAAATGTAGATTATTGCTCTGTAATGGCTTCCCTTAATGCCAAAAATTAATTCAATTCCTTACCCTAGATTTCAAGACATGACCTTAACTGGTTCTCTCATTCCCATTGGATCACTAGGCTTGTCAAAAAGGCTTTCTTTCCATTCCTTTGATCTGCCTATATCTCCTCATTTTTAAGGTTGCTGAAATAATCCCTACTTTTGCCTGTAATATTCTCCCCACTGATCTTTAATGGATGATTTCTCCACTTAGCCATAGCCCAATCACAGAGACCTACTGCATCCTCACAATCTAAAACCAAAGTTAGTAAATAGGTAAGGCCTTGCTGTTAAAAGTGTGGCCTAAGGGCCAGAGTGCCAGCATCACCTGCAAACATGCTAGAAATGCAGATGTTCAAACCCCACCCCAGAACTACTGAATCAGAATCTGCATTGTAACCAGATCCCCAGGTGATTCATGTATTCGTTAAAGTCTAAAGTTTGCTAACTTAGCACACCACTCTGTTTTTCTCACTTACATTTGTGATTTTTCTCTTGCCAATCAGTGTATATCTGTATGAGCTTTTCTCCCTCACTACATAAGCTCCCTGAGAGCATGGCCTTGTCTGCTTTGCTCATCTACAATGCCCAGGAATAAGAGCAGTGTCTGACACTGATATGGTTTATTAATTAATAAAGAAGTACCTGCCCTTGACTGAGGCTTGTCCAAAGTCATTTTATTAAGGAGGGGAAGAGTTGAGAACCCATCTGTTCCATTCACTCTACAACTCCCCACTTTATGAAATAAATTATGCATTCCTATGTCTCTTTGGGGGATTGGAAGAAGTTCACAATCCTAAAGGTGGTCTGCTTTTCAACTGGATTGAGATTGAATGAAATGTCAGGCAGCTTTCAGCCCTTTTATTCTAGAAAAGTTTCAACAGGAAGGTTTCTGGGCACAGTTCTCAGAGTTCTCATGAGTCACCCTGACCTACCAGTGGCCACATCTGAAGCTGAACTTGTCTTTCTCCCTTTGGCAAAACAGTGAGTTCACTTTGCTGAGCAATTCCATAGTAAGAATGAATTATAGCAGGAGAGAGAACAGGTTGGCATACAGGGGGTGAAGACTGAGAAAATCAGGACAGAGGAGAGGAAAACTAGAAAACAATATATGGGTAAGTGGACAGCAGGATCACTTTCTCAAAGCAATACACACTTTCATGAGGAAGAGAGAGGACACATTCTTTCTCCAGCATAGTTGTGTATCTGAGTCATCATATCACATTCTAATTTATCATTCTGCACCTAACAAAGAGTCAACCATTGAACACACAGTATATTTTCATTTGCCCAGTGACTCTGTAAATAGTGCTCAAATATACATATTTTCATTTTCTTCATTTTTTCACTTTTCTCTTATACCAGGACCTCCTTTACTTTTTCACGTGGAATTCTCCATTGCTAGACAACTTTCATATTTAGAACAGAAAAAATCTAACTACTACTATCCGCAGACGTAAACTCAAGATTTTTGAAAATAGCATGGACACATTGGGGTTCTCTTCTCTTTTATAAAATAATGCACAAGTTTAGTCTGTGCATAAATACACACAAGAACCAAAAAATGTGAAAGATGAGCTCTGGGGTAGACAAGGTAAAACAGAATGTCATAATTTAAGAGAAACAAAAAGAAAGGAAAAAAAAAAAAAAAAAGAAAGAAAGAAAAAAGTGATGATGACCAAAGGAAAAAGTGATGTTTGTCTTTTGAGCCCATGGCTCTGACTAATCTGGAGACATCGTGCCATTCTATTCTATTCAGGGTCTGTGTTTCAACCTGCAGAAGCCATCGGTTTCTATCTGCAGTCAGAATCATTGTGATATTTAATCAAAGCCAACCAGAGTAAAATTTTACATCCTTTGCCAGGCACAGTGGCTCACATCTGTAACCCTAGCACTTTGAGAGGCTAAGGTGGATTGATTGCTTGAGCTCAGGGGTTTAAGACCAGCCTGAGCAAGACACTGTCTCTACTAAAAATAGAAAAACTAGCCAGATGTTGTGGTGGGTGTCTCTAGGCCCAGCTACTCGTGAGGCTGAGGGGAGAGGCTATCTTGAGCCCAGGAGTTTGAGGTTACTGTGAGCTATGATGATACCATGGCACTCTACCTAAGATCACAGAATAAGATTCTTTCTCAAAAAACAAAAACAAATAAACAAACAAAAAACCCCGTAAACTTATGTTTTTTGGCATTAAAGACGATTTGAATGCCTCCATATCATGTTTAATGCCTTCGTATTAATACTTGAAAAATATATAATGTCCTTTCTAATGATTTATAGACATTAAGGAAGGTAAGATAGTAAAATTAAACATTGATTAAAAAACGACAGCTTATTTCTTCAAAGATGTGGGCACATAGTCATTCCCATGCACCTCAAAGCCTTTATAACAAGTTCAGTTAACTTCATACGTATACCAATGTCTTTCCACATGTTTTAATTCCTGTGTTCATAACAAACTGCATTACTAGTTACTTTTGGTTTGGGCTGCTGTATCTATTTAAAAAAATGTGTGTATCCATCTGCAAATGAGTGGGATCACACTTACACACTCACACATACAAATAGCATGTGGTACACATGCTACAAGAAACTCAGAAGAGTAACATTAAACTCAACTGAATGCTTTTCAGAACTACTTGTTATGCTCCTAAAACATGATTCAGTTTTGTCTAGTCCCAGGAAAGGCAAAGACATCTATGAAAACAAAAACAAAAATAAAAACAAACAAATAAACAAAACAATGAATAGCAAATCTGATGTTTTCCAGCTCAAGAAGCTGCAGTTGATTTGAGAAGTAGCAGAACATATAAGATTTTCCCAATTTTATTCAAGCGAAATCTCCATCTCTGCTTTTGTGTATGCCTCACCTCACACTTTGCAGTTACACACCAAAGTCCTCAGGAGCTAAGGTTTTAGATCAGTGTCAGAACACTTATACTTTGAAAAGATACCCTGAAAATGCCAGCTCTACCCCAACTAGCATTGCTTCCCCTGTGTCCTGCAGTTAGAGTTGTCAACATCAGTAATATACATAACTTTTGAACTTCTTCCAAATGACTTACCCACAGGCTCAGTCTCCTGAAAAAATTTCAGTGTCTGCTCACCTGCTGTTTAAGTATAGAAAAGAGATGAAAGATCTTTTCCCTCTGAAATTAAAAAGAATCCCTCAAACAAATTTTACTGAATATCTTACTTTTTGTCAAGTCTTCCTCTGTCCTGTCCTGTGAGTTTATCCTCTATAGTAGTTAATTTCTTGTGACAATCTTTTGAACACAATCAGATGCATAGTCTGTCTGATAGGATGAAATTATTATGATACTACACCTAAAATAGATCTTTGTGCCTAAGGTAACTGTAACTACTTCCATAGGATGAGTCAAGGAAGCACATCTCAAAGAATCTGATACATAAATTCTACTTCCTTACTCATTAAAAAATAGGAAAATTTTCTATATTTCTTATGAACAATTTTATATAAGCCTTTGAACTACCCCCAAAATACTCACTCAAGTATTCACTCAATTTTTGTTTATTTCTTCATTTTTTTGTACTACTCCTTTGGGGAATATCATGTGATAAAGGGAACTGTATGTACCCCAGTTCCTGTACACAGAATTTTTGTGGGGGGGAGGCAAGGTTTATATACATAGGACAGGTAAAACTAACAATGCAAAATTTAGGCTTTAGGTAGTAGGGAGTATAAAAAACAATTGCTAATGTAATCAAGAGATACTTGTGCAAGCAAAGTCATCAGGATGATGGGGATCTTTCACTGGGGATTATATAAATATGTGAGTTTATAGACTTGGAGAGAAGTAAAGTAATTCCTAATGGAGGGACACCAGGAGCAGCGGGGAGGTTTCAATGCTTGGAGCACAGGAGATGTGGCAGGAATTGATGTATAGCGATAAAATTCCTATATTAGTTTAATTCATTCATTTGTGACAGAGATATTCCTCCATTCCCCCAAGAATTTGTGGTGGATCTTCTTTCCAGTCTTCCTTTGGCTCTGCCTTCAATTTTAGCTTCGGTTCATAGGTCTGATCTTCTCCCACTTTCGGTGCTTTTTCATCTTGTCCTCTTGTTTTCATTCTCTATTTTGCTGCATTTTTTACTCGTGGTTGCTTCTACTTTTGTCTTTGGCTTTCTCTTGATATAGGTTTGTTCACAACTCCTTACTCTCTAGTCTAACTAATGAACCACACATTTAGAACGTGTTCTAAAGTTGTTCCTAAAGTCACCATACACAGGGTTAATGGGAAATTGTAGCTAAATGTACCTTTATTTACAAAAATTCATTACAAAATATTCTCTACACATTGACTACCTCTTCATAAAATTCTGTAAAGGATATTTTGTAAACAAAGGTACCTTTAGCTATACTCTCCCATTTTCCCTATGTATGGCAACTTTAGGGGTAACTTTCAGGATGCCCTGTAGTATGAGCTTTTTCTCATAACTAACTGATTATTCCTCCTATGTTTCTTTATTCTAACTCCTGAAGGCCAGAATCCAATTGTCCTAGGTCATTCGTAAGACACATATTTTATATCAGACTACTCATGCATTGCTGAGTCTCAGGATTGGCTATGTTTGAGTATGGAGCCATCAGGTATTTCTAGGAAATGGATACATGGCTGACTGGGTCTCTTCCCTGGAAAAGAGCTGTGAACAGCATAGCTTTCTTAGAGAATGATGTAGCAATGAAAGTCACAATGATCGACACATCTGAGAGGATAGGTATAAAATTTAATTTGTAATCTGTTTCATGAAGGATGGATCATTTGTGTAATAATGAGTTTATTGTCTGCTATGACATGGACAGTATCAGTAAAAGTGCTGACACTTTCAGTATGTTGTTTAATATCTAAAACAATTCTGTAAGGTAGTTATTTATTTTTTATTTTCTTTTTTTTTTCTTTCTTTCTTTTTTTTTTTTTTTTTTTGAGACAGTTTCACTATGTCACCCTCGGTAAAGTGCTGTGACATCACAGCTCACAGCAACCTCCTACTCTTGGGATTAAGTGATTCTCTTGCATCAGCCTCCCAAGTAGCTGGGGCTACAGGTGCCCGCCACATTGCCCAGCTATTTTTGTGTTGCAGTTGTCACTGTTTAGCTGGCCCTGGCCAGGTTCCAGCCCACCAGCCTGACTGTATGTGGCCAGCACCCTACCCACTTAGCTATGGGCACCACCTGTAAAGTAGCTATTACTATTTTCATTTTAGACATGGGGAGACTGAAACTAACATAAATTAAGCAATTTATCCCAAACAGAGTAAACTGTTAACTGAAACATGGATTTTAAGATGTTTATTAAACTTGAAAGAGGATTTGTTCTAACCACCACTAATATCTACCTCAGCACCATCATCACTCATTATACAACTTGGATAATTTAAGAGAAAAATTAAATCCAAGAAATTAGTGACTTCATACTTGTGTAGTCAAGCATTTGGTGAACCAAATCATAATTGATTTTGCCCTCTTATTTACTTAACTATGGGCATCACTGGACAACATCAGTTCATATTTGTTGAGTGTGAAATAAACTGACTTTAATTTTAACGTACTCCTTTTGCAGTATTTATTGATTTTAAAGTAAACTGTGCTTATATTCTACATTCATGTCACTGATGATACTGCTTAATTTTTCTATTGCTTGAGGAAAAAAGCTATTTTTTATAACTTTTTTACACAGAAGGGCACTATTATTCTAAAGAAAATATTTGGGTTTTGGTAGGTTAGGGAATAGGACATACTTATAAAACTGAATCTGGTATTTCTATTTTTTATTCATTCTATGAACAAAATAATTTTGTTCAATAAATCATTTCCATTAGAAACAGGAGTGCACTGAGTACTCACTGGGATATAGCTCCCTCCTAGGCACTGTAGGATGTTAAAAATGGAATTCATAATTTCTGGCCTCAAAGTACTTTAAACATTTTTCACATGTGGAATGTATCCAAAATTGACAGGGCATAAAAATGAGGTATAATGTAGGCAACAAAATGAATAGAATAAAGAAGGTGTATTGTAGAAATTCAGAAAAGAATTGGTAATAAGAAGCTCAAGATAGTGTATTAAGGAAAATAAACAGACATAAACACATCAAAACTTGTTTAATGTGTACTCTGCTAAACACTAGGCATTTTTTTATACTTATAATGAAGGGTGCTGAATGAAATTCAATAGTTATGATACATATTTTATTCTATTTTTAGATGTGGACTCAAAATATATATTTCATGAAATTACTTTATTAAAAAATTCAAAAATCCAATTAATTATTCTATTTCTACTTTCTTCCCTACCTCCACAATGAGAAGAAAAGAAAATTTATTGGTCATTAACAGTTCCTCTATAAGTGTCTAATTGCCTTAAGAAGAGTAATATTTACTGGAGTAACAAACACATCACTCATATGAAGAGTTGATTTTTTAAAAGTGTGTTAGTCTCTGGGAAAATTTAAATATCTTCCTGACTTCTATCAACAAGCCCTTCCTTGATTAGAACCAGGAGAATGTATATATCAATCTCTGCTCTTTTCTTACTTTAATTTCCCATGATGATGAAAGGCTAGGGAGCAAAGTCTATATAAATCTTTCCTGATCAGTTTTTTTTTAATTGCTTAGGACAACATCCTGTCATTTCCACTTTGTCCAGCAAAGCACAGTAGAATGGAAAGAACAAGCAGGCCATTGACAATAAAAGATGTGCTTTTGCTAAGTATAGAAAGAAATCTGTTCAAATCTGTTTCCTCTTTCAGTATATTTTCAAATATATTTTAAGGATGTCATAAATCTGGATTCTGAAACTTTAAGTAAAGTTTTTATTAATTATTTGAAAGATCACTCCGTTAACACTGGAAAAACTTAAATGCAGAAAACTTATTTTACCCACTAAAAGCTGAAGAGTTTGAAATTCTTTATTTAAAAAAAATTTTTATTAAGTCAAATACACATAGATCATGAATATATTCATGCATATGTGGGGTACAATGTGCTGAATTTTTTTTTATATAATCCTACATGGTTAGATCAAACTAATCAACATAGCTTTCACCTCATTTACTTGATTATTGTGCCAAAATTCTTAATACTGTGTATGCCATTTAAGTTATCTGAATGTAAAGATGTTGTTCTAGACCCCAGAAGGCTTTTGAATATCTGTACTGCTTGTGATTTATTGGGTTTCCTTGATCTAAGGATTTCTATCTTTTAACAAACTGGCATATTTTCAGCTATTCTTTTTTTCTAGTTTAACTTCTTTCTCCATTATATCTTCTTGGAACTCTGATTACACTCATGTTAGACTTTTTTCACTCTATCTTCTATAACTCTTAAGTCTTATGTTTACTATCTGTCTCTCTTTGAAGTATACACAGAAAACAAAAATGAAAAAAATAAGGAAAAAAGATAGTGTTGCTTTTTTAGATCTATTTTCTATGTTCCCAATATTCTTTTTAGTTGTGCCTAATCTTCTTATTAGTGTTTCTATGGAGTTTTATTTTTTACATATTATATTTATGTTATTTTTCTAAGTTCCATTAACTCCAAATCTACTTAACAATATAAAACCATATATAATCTCTTGCTTCTATATTCAAACATCTTTTTGCTGAATTATATTAAGCATACTTATTTTATATTTTATGTCTGAAAATTATAACATTTGTGGGCAGATGCCTAGTAATAGAATTGCAGGATCAAATGGGCAGTCTAATTTGAGTTCTTTCAGGATTCTCCATACTTCCTTCCAAAAAGGTTGTGTTAGTTTGCAGTCCCACCAGCAGGTTAAAGTATTCCCTTCTCTCCACATCCATGCCAGCATCTACAGCTTTGAGAGTTTGTGATGTGGGTGATTCTCACTGGGGGTAGGTGATATCTCAGGGTGGTTTTGATTTACATTTATTTGATGATCAGAGAAATGAGCATTTTTTCAAATGTTTGTTAGCCATTCATCTGTCTTTGTCAGAAAAGTTTCTGTTTATATCTCTTGCCCAGAGATACATGGGATTGTTTAGTCTTTTTCTGTTGATTAATTTGAGTTGTCTATAGATTCTAGCTACCAACCATTTGTCAGATTGATACCTTACAAATATCTTTTCCCATTCTGAATTTTGGCTTTTTGCTTTACTTGTTGTGTCCTTAGCTACCCAGAAGGAAAAAAAAAAAAAATCATTTTATAATAAGGACATTTACTCTAGACTGTTTATCACAGCTCAATTTATAATCACCAAACTGTGGAAACAACCTAAATGTCCACCAACCCAGGAATGGATTAACAAACTGTGGTGTATGTTACCATGGAATACTATTCAGCTATTTAAAAAGATGGAGACTTTAGATCTTAATTCCTGAATGGATATACACACACATACATGTAATGATTTTTCTTTTCCATTTTCCCAATGGCATTGTCAAGACAAATTTTTTAGTGCCTCCTTTTGTGTGGCTGAGGAGTAGTTTGAGTTGCTAAATTTATCTAGTGGTCCACTTTTAGTGGTCAAGAAAATCCTCTACTTTAAATTGTTTTTCACTTCATCTCTTGCTTCTATGCCTTAGGCAGCCATCAAGCAAGGCCAAAATATAAAAATAAGCTTAGATACTCAATTACCCCCTTGCTTTCCAGCCTCCATTTCAGAAAAAACAAAAATTAAGATTTTACAGGATATTTTAGAGTCTTGTTTTCTTTACAAGGTTGCCTCCTTGTTCAGGAGGGTCATTGGGTAACCTTGCAGAGACACAGGATTACATTTTATAAGACACCCAACAGTCTGACTTTTTCTGAGAATAAACACTTATCTAGGCTATGTATAAAGTTGCCCTCTCAAATTGGCAATTAGAAAGCAATTTCTGAGTGCTAATCTCAGAGGTGATAAACTGGCTAACCCATGTAGTCTTAAAGATCTGGAACTTACCTTTGTAAAACCTGCTACCTGATCACCACCCTCATTACTCCAGCACCAAGGGAGATTGTTCTCTTCTTCCTATATAATTTTCTTTCCTTTTTTTTTTATTTTAATTTTTTGCTTTCCTATCTAATTTTCAGATCATCTGGTTTGTAATTTCTTCCTGCATGAATTCATTTGAGGCAAAACTTAACTTAAATTTCACCTTTTAAAGAAACTGGAACAATCAGGGATATTTAAGCCATGACCCTGCATCTGAAAATTTCATGTCTTTCTAACAATACTTTAGACAGACCTACAACTTAGAGAACCCACTTCTTGGAAAAGAGAAATAAAATACCGAAACACATTTATTCAGTGGTTTGCCCTCATCGAGGATACAATCTAAACTTTCCTCTGCTCTTTAAAATCCTCAATTTATATAACTTTGTTTTCTTCCTTTCTTCCCTTACCCTTTTCCACTATGTATCTGTAACTTGTGCTCATTCAATTTTGGATCCTTCCTGAATTCTCTTTTCATCCTTTGCCATAAGAAGTGCTTATCTCCTCCTTCTGACTATCACTATACCTTGTGTATAGGTCTGTTACAATAGACAGCCATTAGCTATAACCAAACAATTTATATATATTCTTCTATATAACATCTGAGTTTTTTAAAGGTCAGAGCAATAACATTTTCATCTTTTTTGTATTCAATGCCAAAATAAAAATTATGGTTGCTCAATAAATTATTAATTATTTAATTTATTAACATGGAAAACATGGTCAGTATTTCCCTTTAAGGAGCTTATGGTGTATGTGATGAACCAAAATTAACATGCATAAAATAATCACTGATAAAAGTAGTTATATAAATTTATAGCATATGATATAAAAATAGTTTCAGGAGTATATTTACCCAAGTTCAAGTCCATGTTTTGACATATCTTCTTCCTTGATTAATTACATCAATATGGATGTTGTAAGAGTTAAAAAAAAAAAACAAAAAAGCAATGTTTTGGGTTGCCTTCATTTGCAAGATTCTAGTTAAAGGGTAGCTTAATGTATATGTAGAGGGATATATTTCACAGCTGATTTAATTTCATATGATTTTCTCCAAAATTTCTAATGGAAGTTGGATCAGATATAGCTATTCTCATTTTTTTTAGACCATCACATTTTTTCAGAAAAAATCAGTAGGGTCAACAACGAGTTTTTACACTGAATTATATTCATTGCTCAGATTTACTTGCCTGTGGCAGAATCAGAACTAGCCTCCCTTTAGTAAGAACCATGGTCTGAAAACAGGGACCATCCCCAGCTTCCTTCAAATACCCACAACTGAATCTTTAGCCCAGTGAAAGGTTTTTAGAGGAGTTCCGGCTATGTATTTATGTATTTGTTTTATTGGACTCTCCATAAAATCACTGCTTTGCTAAGTGGGCATTCTCTCTAGGCCTTCAGATTTGTTCTCTGGTCTCTGTCCTTGACATTGTGCTTTTGACATACCACTTCTTACCTTTGCTTTTGTTTTCTATTTGTTTTGCTTTCTCTGTTATTTTGAGTTAAAAACAAATGGCTATTGTTCTTATGTTTTCATGGGGAAAAACAAAAACAAAAACAACTACCTTGAAGAAGGCTGCCCATTTCTACAATCATTTTTTAGATAAGAATGAAAATTGGCCAAATTTCTGCATATACTTGTTAACAGTGGTCGTGAGTTTGTGCTGCAAAAGAATGACTTGATTACCCATTGAGCTGCTGGGTAGCAGCAAGGCCTGCAGGGGTGGGAAGTCTCAGTGCCTGAATGTTGTGAGGAGAGCAAACAGACATTTGTGTGAGAATTGCTGGGTGCTGGGAGGCATCTGAATGAATATGAAGAGATGTTCAACCCCATTGTGTTTATATGAATACACATTACCATTTCCCGCAAGGAAGCTGATAACAGCACCATGATGCCTTGCTATAAAATCAGTTAAATATTCTTCTGCATGTTTTACTCCCTTTAAAATGGCTCAGGAATAGGCATGGGAAGTGTCATTGCCTCTCTGTAACATTCTCTTTCCCCAAATGAAAACCCATGGGAACACACCATAGGGGTGTTTCATTGCAAAAAAGCTTCGCATAGACAACTGGAGCAAATGAGGGCTTTTCCTTAAAACCAAGCAAGTGTGGGAGTTGTGTATTGTAAGGGTGTCTTTGATTTTTTTTTTTTCTCCCTGTGTATCTATGTTAAAGTTTACAGGAACCAAAAGAACAAGGGGACACAATTATGCATAAATAGAAAACAATGTAGAATCCTTAGGAGAATAATTATTTGTAGATATTGTTGTGCCCAGATCTTGAAATCACCCACAAAGACCACCAAGGAGCCGAGTCCGATGCAAAAGCAGAAGAGCCATTTATTCACAGACTAGTCTGGGCTTCTCGTTCCTGGCAGGGCCGAGAAAAGCCCCGTCTGCAGAGCGAAGAGCAGTTTTAAGGATACAGAAAAGAAAAGGGGGGTGGAATAGGGGCTTAGGGATCTAAACAATGTTTGAGTTAGGCTAATTGCTTAGGGGAAAGATTTACTACTACCGGGGATTTATCACTTGGGGCAGACACACTGGGGTTGGGGGAGGAAGTAGGTGGCCTTTCACCTTTGGTATGCAAGCAGGTTGCCTATCACCTTTGGTATGCAGCTGCAGCTGTAAATTGAAGGCTGCGGGGCAAAGTGAGGTCAGTGAAGGCTGTGAGAAAAAATGGAGTTAGTTTTAACAAAATGGTGTTAGCTTGGTCCTTTCAGAACTACAATGACAACTGCAACCAAAAAAATAGCCAGGCGTTGTGGTGGGCACCTGTATTCCCAGCTTCTTGAGAGGCTGAAGCAAAAGAATTGCCTAAGCTCAAGAGTTTGAGGTTGCTGTGAGCTGTGACGTAACAGTATTCTACCAAGGGTGACATAGTGGGAGTCTGTCTCAAAAAAAAAATTAAATAAATAAATAAATAAATAAACTTTGCTGAGTTCTTTGTACAGTGTTGCCACTGTAAGCACACAGTGACAAGTACATAAACTGAATTCTCAGATCTCAAATACATTTATTTATAATGAGAAAAAGATTAAAAAGTAAGAGATTGTGGCTTGGCGCCCATAGCACAGTGGTTATTGAACCAGCCACATACATGAGGGTGGCAGGTTCGAACCTAGCCCAGGTCTGCTAAACCACAAAAATAGCCAGGCATTTTGGCTACTTGGGAGGATGAGGCAAGAGACTCTCTTAAGCCAAGAGTTTGAGGTTGCTGTGAGATGTGACACTAAACCACTCTACCAAGGGCCACATAGTGAGACTCCGTCTCAGGTGAGCTGAAAGAGCTGCTCTCAGATTACTAGAAAATGCACCTGCTGTGTTCACACCTTGGCTGTATCTTGATAAATGCCCTCAGATATAATGTGAGAAAAGTCACCAGGCTTTTTTTATATCACTGCAGGTAATCTCCTGGAAACTGCAATCAATTGGGGCCACTTGCTGTGACCAGGATGGTCCCTTAGTTGACCCTACCACAGGGAACAGAGGCCTCCTCAATGTCATTGCTCTGTACAATGTCAGAGACCTTTGGTTTCTTTTCTTAAGTCAAGCTGTGCTCATCTTGTAGGCAGTACTCTGTGCAGGAATCATGTGAGTGAGAGACTCACCAGAACATTTCCCAAGGAGGCTCATTCTGGAACCTTCCCATGCACCCTAAGATAAACCACACTTGTATCTCCTCCTTATTCCTGACCTTCTCATTATGCCTAAGCCTGAACTCCTCATGAATGTTCTGCAATGAAGGATGCTAAAATCCTCTCATTGATGGACATATCCACTTTCTTCCAATGCCCCATATAAGTTATGTGTTTGTTTCTTTTACCAGAAAAGCAAAATTCTCCCTGGTCCTCTATTTGGAAGCTGCCCTTGAAAATAATTCTTTTTTTTTTTTTTTTTTTTCTGGAATTCCCACATTTGACCTTAATACTGTGGATAAAATGAGTGTTTGAAGACTGGATGCAGTGTCTCATGCCTGTAATCCTAGCACTCTGGGAGGCCGAGGCTGGTGGATTGTCTGAGCTCAGGAGTTTGAGACCAGCTTTAACCAGAGTGAGACCCCATCTCTAAAAATAGCTGGGTGTTGTGGTGGGCATCTGTGGTCTCAGCTACTTGGAAGGCTGAGGCAAGAAGATTCTTTGACCCCCCAAGAGTTTGGGGTTGCTGTGAGCTATGACACCATGGCACTCTACTGAGGGTGACAAAGTGAGAGTCTGACTAAAAAAGAAAAATGAGTATTCGAGTGAGCACATCTAAGCCAACTCCTTAGAAGCCCTATTTTATCCTAAATAATCAAGAGCTGAAGCTGTCAACAGAAGTTGATTCTTGCCAGGCAAAATGGCTCATGCCTGTAATTGTAGCACTCTGGGAGGCTGAGGCGGGTGGACTGCCTGAGTTCCCGAGTTCAAACCAGCGTGAGTCAGAATAAGACCTTGTCTCGAAAAAAAAATTGATTCTTATTTTTCCAGAGTCCAGAATCTGAGAGGTCTTGGCTGTTGAAGAGTTTACAAGTTCCTCACCAGTTGAAACTGTGTTAATCCCTCTCCTCTCACTTCTCACCTGGAAGAATCAAATCTTATGTGGCATAGTAGTGCTTTGAGCTTATTATTTTGGCTTTTAGCTTATTATTATTATTAATATTATTATTATTATCACTTTTAAAATTTTCAGAATCCAAATCCCATTATCTACATCTGGTTCATTTTTGTGGGTTATTCTTTCAACTAAAACTGTTCAGCTGTATCAAAGTAAAAAGGAAGCATAAAAATGCTCATTGTATGCTCATTGCTCTATTCATCAAAGGCCATTTCTCATTTTCAATTTCAGAAAGAAACACTACCACAGAAACAATCTGAGTATCCCTAACTCTCTCATGCCTTTCAGCCTCCATATGAAGAGTACAAGGCCTTACTTTGCCTTTTGATGTGGTTCTTTTTTGGAATAATAATAGTGCCTTACTCATTCCTTCATATGATTGATTATGTTTATCTGGGCCTTTTTCTGTAAAGCAGTCTTCCCAAAAGGCTGGTCTGTTGGGCTGGTCTGAGGGGCACTAGGGATTTGTGTCTTTCTTTTCTTTTTTTTTTTTGAGACAGAGTTTCACTTTGTTACTCTCAGTAAAGGGCTGTAGCATCATAGCTCACAGCAACCTCAAATTCTAGGGCTCAAAAGATTCTCTTGCCTCCACCTCCCAAGTAGCTGGGACTACAGGCACTCACCATGCTACCTGGCTATTTTTTGTTGCAGCCATCATTGTTGTTTGGCGGGCCTGGGCTGGATTTGAACCCGCCAGCTCAGGTGTATGTGGCTGGTGCCTTAGCCACTTGAGCCATAGGTGCCAAGCCACAATTGTGTTTTAATATTCAATAATGGCTGATTGATTTTTTTAGTATAGTTACTCCTACTTGTTTTTTTCCCCAATGCTCAGAGAGTTTAAGGCAGGAGAAGTTCTATTAAAGGCCTTGATGGTGGCACAGACCTATGGACTAATTTTCAGATTTAGTCCAATTGCTATTGTTGGTATGACAAAAACGGCTAAAGTCGTGTATTTAGCAGGGCTAAAAGATGTAGGTGGCTATTGCAGTTTTCAGGGAGATTAATATCTTAAGTTATTTTAGACCAAGTGGACTTAAAATTATGTACCCAGTGCAGAAAAGGGGTTAATCTTAGCAAACAGGGTTTGCCTGGGATATATGAAAAAGCCTGGGTGCCCTATAATAAGAACGGTCTTCAGGGTAGCTTGGTGTGTCTAGTGGCATAATTTACAAAGATGGTTAAGTTACATTTAAGTAAGAAATTATTCAGGTTAGTGTATTGAAATGAGCAACTTTTAAACTTAATATATTTATGACTATTAGTTTCAGTTTTCAGTTGTATAGCAAATATATCTTTTTTTGTTGACAGTACTGGTTGTTTTTAAAATATAAATATCTGAGTATGTGATAATCTTGCAGATATATGGGAAAAGTGTGAAATTTCTATTAAGTTCTGGCTGGTGCACACCTCCATTAAGTGTGAAGTAAATACCTGTTCTATATAAGTTCTTCTAGTAAGATAGAAATGAGACATATTTATGACATTTTGGGCTGAAGAAATCTATATGTTTTAATGTCAGCAAAATGGGAAAAGGTTCTGGGGTGAGCACACAGCTGTGTATAGTCTCAAGTCTCAAGAGGAAGATGACTAGGAATTGTATCTCTTCAATCTTAATGTGGTGCTTCCTCCAGTTTAGTTTTTGTAGGCCTCAGCTACTTGTGGAGTGAGATATAGCTTGAGTGTGATGGGAGTGTGATGGGATGAAGCTTTTAGTCCTGCAAGTTTCATTGGTGTGGTGTGGTCAGCAGAACATCTTTTAGATTAGTCTTTTCTTTCTTTCTTTCTTTCTTTCTTTCTTTTCTTTTCTTTTCTTTTTTTTTTTTTTTTTTTGCAGTTTTTAACTGAGGTTTGGCAAGAGAAAACTTGTAAATAAGGGATAATGCTCCTGCATTTGTTGTACATACTTTTGTACTTTAAGATTAAATTCTGCTGGCTTGGTGCCTGTAGCTCAGCAGCTAGAGCACTGGGCACACACACTGGAGCTGGTGGGTTCAAACCGGTCCCAGGCCTGCCAAATAACAATGAAAACTACAACAACAACAACGAAAAATAGCCAGGCATTGTGGTGGATGCCTGTAGTCCAAGCTACGTGGGAGGCTGAGGCAAGAGAATCACTTAAGGTCAAGAGTTGGTGGTTGCTGTGAGCTGTGATGCCAGGCACTCTACCCAGGGTGACAGCTTGAGACTCTGTCTCAAAATAAATAAATAAATAAATAAGTAAATAAAGATTAAATACTGCTTGCCTTGACATTTGTATTGAGACTGCCTGAAAGAGTTTCTTTTTCTTTTTTTGAGACAGAGTCTCACTATGTCACCCTCCATAGAGTGTCCAGGCATCACAGTTTACAGCAACCTCCAACTCTTGTGCTTAAGAGATTCTCCTGCCTCAGCCTCCCAAGTAGTTGGGACTGCAGGCACCTGCCATAGTGACCAGCTATTTTTTTGTTGCAGTTTTCATTTCTGTTTAGCCAGTTCGAACCTGCCTGCCTCTGTGTATGTGGCTGAAGCCCTAGCCACTGAGCTACTGGCACCAAGCCCATCAGCTAGTTTTCAAATGGCATTGTCTTCTGGTATGGTCAGAGTGGTTTTTAAGATCTGTTGTCTGTTTAGGGGTTGCTTCTTGTACAAAGGAAACACTAAGTATTTATTTTTTTGATTATCTGGGTGAGTTGCCTGTTTCCAACTTATGGTGGAGGGAACGCGGGTGAGACTTTTTTGCAGAAGTGTTGTGTCGTGAAGTTGTTTAATGATCTGAGGTGTTAGGCTTCTGGGTAGCATGATCTATCCTTGGGTGTTAATGAATTAACTATTCTTTCATCATGGAATTTTTCTGTTTCCTTTTTTATTTCTTTTCTTATAGGTGGGATTGAAATCAGATAGGTGTAGCGGTGGCATTAAGGGGGTAGTTACTGTCAGTCTTGCAGCTTGCTTTGTGGAAGTGTCACCCTCTGGGTTTCTTTTGGCACAGGATTGTCTTTTCTGGTGTTCAGGGCAGTGCATGACTGCCACCTCGCGGGAAAACAAGACAGTTTCTAATAGTTGCATAACTTCTGAACTATTTTTATTATTTATTTATTATTTTTGAGATAGAGTCTCACAATGTCACCCTCGGTAGAGTGCTGTGTCGTTACAGCTCATAGCAACCTCTAACTCTTGGACTTAAGAGATTCTCTTGCCTCAGGCTTTAAAGCAGCAGGGACTACCGGCGCCCCCCACAACACCCGACTATTCTGAACTTTATTTATTTATTTATTTATTTATTTTTGAGACAGAGTCTCATTATGTTGCCCTCATTAGAGTGCTATGGCATCACAGCTCACAGTATCCTCCAGCTCTTGGGCTTAGGTGATTCTCTTGCCTCAGCCTCCCCAGTAGCTGGGACTACAGGTGCCCACGACAATGCCTGGCTATTTTTTTCTTTGGCTGGGGCCAGGTTCAAATCTGCCACCTATGGTATGGGACCTGCGCCCTACTCACTGAGCCACAGGCACCACCCAACCGGGCTGCTTTTTTTTTTTTTTTTTTTGCAGTTTTTGTCTGGGGCTGGATTTGAACCTGCCACCTTCGGCATATGGGGCCGGCGCCCTACTCCTTTGGGCCACAGACGCTGTCCTGGAACCCAGCTATTTTTTAAAGATGAGGTCTCAGGCTGGATCCATATGCTTGTAATTAAGTGCCCCCATGTGGTGGTGGTAAGGCCCATGTCAAGCATTAGGATTTCCAGTTACATTTAAAACAGTGGAGTTTATTTTCTTTCCAAAAAGAGGTCACAGAGCCCATATTTTCATTTCCATAGCAGGAATTGCTATCAGGGGAGGGCACTAGAGGCCAAGAAATTAGAAACTCACATTTTGGTTTTAATGTGGAACCTCATTGTTCCTGACCGTAATATGATAAAGAATAGGAAAGGCGACAGCCATTGTAGTACATTGAGCTCCATAGAGACAGCGCTGGGGCAAGTGAGAGCTGGATGGACACTAGGCCACTCTGTCTTGCTGAGGAATCATGGGCAAAGAAGATCCTAAGAAGCTGTGAGGTAAAATATCATCATATGTATTCTTTGTGCAAACTTGTCAGGAGGAGCATAAGAAGAAGCACCCAGATGCTTCAGTCAACTTCTCAGAGTTTTCTAAGAAGTTCTCAGAGAGGTGGAAGACCATGTCTGCTAAAGAGAAAGGAAAATTTGAAGGTATGGCAAAGGCAGACAAGGCTTGTTATGAAAGAGAAATGAAAACCTATATCCCTCCCAAAGGGGAAACAAAAAAGAAGTTCAAGGATCCCAATGCAACCAAGAAGCCTCCTTCAGCCTTTTCCTTGTTCTGTTCTGAATATCGCCCCAAAATCAAAGGAGAACATCCCAGCCTATCCATTGGTGATGTTGCAAAGAAGCTGGGAGAGATGTGGAGTAACACTCCTGATGATGACAAAGCAGCCTTATAAAAAGAAGGCTGAACAGATGAGGGAAAAATACGAAAAAGATATTACTGCAGATCGAGCTAAAGGAAAGCCTGATGCAGCAAAAAAGGGAGTCATCAAGGCTGAAAAAAGCAAGAAAAAGAAGGAAGAGGAGGAAGATAAAGATGATGGTGATGAATAAGTTGGTTCTAGCGCAGTTTTCTTTCTTGCCTATAAAGCATTTAACCATCCTTTCAACTCACTTCTTTGAAAGAAAAAAACTGACATGTAAGGCTGTTTAAGATATGCTTTTAAACTGTACAGTGTATTTTTTTTTTAGATAGTTAACATATTAACAAATGTGTCAGAGCCTCAAGCTGTTGCCCTGGGTAGAGTGCCATGGCATTACAGCTCACAGCAACCTCTAAATCCTGGCTTAAGTGATTCTTTTGTCTCAGCCTCCCAAGTAGCTGGGACTACAGGGGCCTGCCATAACACCCAGCTAATTTTTGGTTGTAGCCGTCATTGTTGTTCGGCAGGCCAGGCTGGATTCTAACCTGCCAGCTCAGGTTTATGAGGCTGGCGCCTTAGCCACTTGAGCCACAGCGCTGAACCCCAAATGCGTCTTTAGATAGCCCTGTCCTGGTGGTATTTTCAATAGCCACTAACCTTGCCTGGTACAATCTGGGGGTTGTACATTGATATGGAAATTTAAAGCAGTTTCTCATTGGTGCACAGCACAAATTAGTGATATATATATTGAGTGATATATTGTGTTTTTTCATCTTCAGTTTTCTCTGATGCACCTTATACAAAATAATTGTTCTGTTAACTGAATACCACTCTGCAATTGCAAAAAAAAAAAAAAAAAAAAAAAAGTTGCAGTTGTTTTGTTGACATTCTGAATTCTTCTAAGTAAATACAATTTTTTATTAAAAAAAAAAAAAGAATAGGAAAGGGTAAAAATTTTTTCTGTACTTAGAAGTTCCTTTGCCTGTGGGTATGATGATAGCAGGTGAAGGGGTTGTGCTGATGCCTTTAAAGGCATGTTATCAAGATGAAGGAGGAATATGTCCAGATAATCTCACCTGAGAAGGAAATCAAGGGAAGGGGAAAAAAGAAAGAAATAATTGCTTCTTGGGTAAATGTGTCCAAGGTTCATGGCTGTGCCCACTTTTTCTCCTGCAATATCATGTGCTTAGAATCTTCAAACCTTTACATCTCTACTTGTGATGTTCCTGCCTAATGAGTTTGTTTCAAATACTCTTTTTCCCTTTTTGTATAATATTCAAGAGGCTCCAAAAATCTTCCTCCTCTTCATATAGCACAGTTTTCTTTTTATTCTCTACATCCAGGCTCTCCATACACCCTAAAAACTTAAATTTATATCCTGAAATAATGAAAATGTTCTCCTTCTCTTTGTTGAAAATGGGAAAATGTTGATCCTCAGATTTCTATTGTAAATGAGGTTGGGTCATTGGATATTAGCAAAGAAGGGGAATATGTACTGTTTAACCTTCATCTGGACGCTCCATTGGTTCTATGTAAAATAAGATAATGTACATGCACTTTTACAGAAGATGCCATTAACTGCCTAAAGTAACTCAGAGTTTTGAAAACAGAATAATTAGAAAAGACTTGGTTTCTAGGATGATAAAGAAGACTATTTATAAACATGATTAGAGATTAGAAGACATGCCATATAATCTGTATCTTAAACTTTGCCAAAATTTTTTCTTCAACTATTTTTTATCAGATTATGATTTACTTTTTCAGGCCAATACTATCACATCAGTGATGTGATGTTGTGTTTGCATTTGTGAATCAGCACCTGATACTAATTCATCCTGTTACAGTTGATATTAATTTTATTCACTCACTTATGGTGTTCTTTGACACATATTCCTTTGGAGGGTTCAGTATATCTTCTGTATACTGTATACTATATTCTGTATACTTTGGGGGGATGATATCAACTAATGTGCACAACCCAAAACCTTTATTGAAATAATGCCTGTTTCTTCCTAGATTCTCTTTCATATACCTCTCTTTGGAAAGGAAAGGTTGTCAACTTTGTTTATTGGTTCCGAAATCAACCAAGGTATATCTAGTATCTACAGTTTACTGCATGTTTAACAAAATATCATTATGGGACAGAAGCATTGTCATTTCTATTGAGCTTGTTGGAAATTTAGAAATGGAATCCTCATCCCATATCTTCTGAATAACAATCTGCATTTTATCAAGATCTCCAGTTCTTTCTTGTACACATTAAAACTTTAGAGGTAGGTCAGTGCCCGTTACTCAGTGGTTAGGGTGCCGGCCACAACTAGTGGGGCTGGTGGGTTTGAACTGGGCCTGCTAAAACAACGACAACAACAACAACAAAAATAGCCAGGCCTTGTGGCTGGTGCCTGTAGTCCCAGCTACTTTTGAGGTTGAAGCAAGAGAATCACTTAAGCCCAAGAGTATGAGGTTGCTGTGAGCTGTGATGCCATAGCACTCTACTGAGGGCAACAAAGTAAGGCTCTGTCTCAAAAAAAGAAAAAAAAAGTCATCATGAGATAAACTCTAAAGTTTTATTTTGTTTTATTATTATTTTTTATGACAGAGTTTCACTATGTCGCCCTCGGTAGAGTGCCCTGATGTCACAGCAACTGCAAACTCTTGGGCTCAAGCTATTCTCTTGCTTCAGCCTCCCAATTATCTGGGACTACAGGCACCCACCACACACCCAGCTATTTTTTTTGTTGTTGTTGTCATTGTTGTTTAGCAGGCCTGGCCGGGTTCAAACCTACCAGCCCTGGTGCATGTGGCCAACACCCTAACCACTGAGCTATGGGCGCTGAGCCCTCACCGTGACATTTTCATATAAAAAAACATACAGCTTATACTATATGACTTAAATAAGACACAAAAATGTACATGCTGGTATTGGTGGCCTTTTATTTCTACTGTGTCAACCAAAAAATGTATAATGTGTACACTGACTCTGTGAATGTTACATCATCCCCTTTCTTCAGTGTTAGACAACACATGAGGGACTATATCTCTTCTGCACTTAGTAGATAACTGCAGTCACTCATATAAGTCACAACAGTTCTCTGTACGTATTTAACTAAAAGTGAAATTCAATCTCCCCTTGGCTTCTTGGTAAATATGTTTGTTTTTCAGGGAGTGTTGACATTCAAGGACATGTCTATAGAATTCTCTATGGATGAGTGGGCCTGCCTGGACCCTACTCAGTAGCATTTGTATTGAGATGTCATGTTAGAGACCTACAGAAACCTGGTCTTCCTGGGTGAGGATAATCTAAATAAACAGGTCTTAGTTTACCCTAAGCATTTTTTATCCTTTCTTTGTAGAAAGTTTTTATGTAGTTTCTTCTTTAACAGCATGAGTTTCAGATTCTTGTTTGTAAGGAAAATTTAAGGATTTCTGGGTATAAACAAGAAAATATAGAGCTGTTTTGTCTTGGTTAATCTTACCATTTCCAGAAATTTAGTGGCATAAAATTGTTGCCCATACCTGAAAGTCCAATTTCTGCCACCAAATTTTATTTTGATAAAAATTTTTGATAAAAATAAAAATTTGATAGTGGAGCTATTTAAAATATTTTAGGCTGGGTGAGTTGACTAACACCTGTAATTTGTAGCACTCTGGGAGGCTCAGGTGGGTAGATTGCTTGACCTCAGGACTTTAAGACCAGCCTGAGCAAGAATGAGATCCCCATGTGTTCTTTATTTATTTATTTTTGAGATAGATCTCAAGCTGTCATCCTGTGTAGAATGCTGTGGTGTCATAGCTCATAGCAACTTCAAACGCTTGGGCTTAAGCGATTCTGTTGCCTCAGCCTCCCAAGTAGCTGGGACTACGGGTGCCCACCACAAGGCTGAGCTATTTTTTGGTTGTAGTTGTCATTGTTGTTTGGCAGGCCCGGGCTGAATTCAAACCTGCCAGCTCTGATGTATGTGGCTGGTGCCATAGCCACTGAGCTACAGGCATTGAGCCAAACCCATGTGTTCTAAAAACAGTAAAATTAGCCAGCATCATGGTGTATGCCTCTTGTCTCAGCTATTCTGGAGACTTAGGTAAGAGGATCCTTTGAGCCCAAGAGTTTGAGGTTGCTGTGAGTTATGATGATGCCATGGTATTCTACCCAGGGTGACAGAGTTCAACTTTGTCTCAGAAAACCAAAAGCAAAAACAGAAAATTATAATAAAATGAAATATTCTTAAGTTTCTGTAAGGAACCTCTAATTGTGGGATGGATGTTCTAAAATGTTCTTCTTGGGGCAGGCACAGTGGCATACACTTGTACTCCTAGCACTCTGGGAAGCCACGGTGGGTAAATTGCCTGAGCTCAACAGATTTAAGACCAGCATGAGCCAGAGCGAGACCTCATCTCTGAAAATAGCTGGGCATTGTGAGGGGCACCTATAGTTTAGTTACTTGGGAGGGTGAGGCAAGAGAATCACTTGAACCCAAGAGTTTGTGGTTGCTGTGAGTTATGATGCCATATCACTCTACTAAGGGGGCCAAAGTGAAACTCTGTCTCAAAAAAAAAAAAAAAAAAAAAATGTTCTTCTTTCTGCTTTAGTAAGCTTTAGCAGGGTACTAGATTCATAATTGGAGAATTCCTGCAGGAGTCATTTTTTTTTCCCCAACTCCAAATAAAACAGGTCCCAGATCTTATAACCTGTTTGGAGAAAAGCAAAGAACCCTAGAATGTGAAGACAGCGGATAGTCAAGCACTCAGGCAGGTTGGAGTGAATGAGGCAGATAACACTGATGAGAGGTCCAAAGTTAAAGGGCAAAACCAAACCATACAGTGTGATTAGGGAAGCACTGCTGCAATGGAAATACTTTCTGAGAAAGCTGGGTTTCCTGCTTTTGTTCTTACATATACACGTGTGTGTTCTTGTTTTTACTTATTTTTGTTTTTATTTTCTTTTTGAGACTGTTTTACTCTGTTGTTTCTGACTAGACTGCAATGGCATCATTGTAGCTCACAGCAACCTCAAATTTCCTGTCTCAAGGGATCCTCTTGCCTTGGCTTCCTAAGTCCTGGAACTACAGACTTGTGCCACCATGTCTGACTTGCTCAGGCTGGCTTCTTACTTGTGAGCTCAAGTGATCCTTCCACCTTGGCCTCCCAGACTGCTAGGTTTACAGCTGTGAGCCACCATGCCTGGCCCTGGTCTTGTTTTTAAATTTTAGAAGGACTTTCATTTTCAGTGATATTCCTTCTAGGTTACAGTGAGAACCAAAGAACTTTCTGTGGCTTGTAAGAGGCTGCAGGATCTGACTGCTCTTTCATTGCTTTTCAGGACATGAAAATATTTGTGTATTTTTCAGAAACTCCGTGAAATTTTCATTTTATTTTCTTTAGGGTGGCATAGTGGCTTATGCCTGTAATCTTAGGCCTCTGAGAAATTAAGACCAGGGGATTTTTTTTTTCTTGCAGTTTTTGGCTGGGTTTGAACCTGCTACCTCCAGCATATGGGGCTGGTGCCCTACTCCTTTGAGCCACAGGTGCTGCCCAGACAAGGGGATATTTTGCAGTAAGGAGTTCGAGACCTGAGCAAGAGGGAGACACTGACTTTTCTAAAAAGAGAAAAATAAACTGGGTGTTAAGCTAGACACCTGTAGTTTCAGCTACTTGGAAGTATGAGGCAGAAGAATAGCTTGTACCCAGTGTTGGAAGTTACTGTGAGCTAGGCTATTGCCACCACACTCTGTCCTGGGCAACTGAGTGAGACTCTGTCTTAAAAAAATGTTTGTTTTTCTTTAGCACCATATCTAAAATGTGTGAGTGAAGTGAGGATATTGGTATTTGATTCAGAAATCCCAGGAACACCTCTAATAGATGTGGTATGTTTTCTGCTTTATAGGTTTCTATGCTATGGAGGTTTTAAATATGATTCTACAGACAATGTAGTCAGTCATTTTATCAGAAAACTAAGAGTCTCCTCAAATCTAAGAAAATCTAATGTTTAACTGCAATATTTTGTTTTCATATGAACAGTGATAAATAATTTGAATACTGACTATGCTAATTTCTCAACACTAATATAGTTAAAGGTATCTGCTTTATACATTTTCAAACATATACTATGTTATTGGTGAGTTTAGAGCATTTCGGAGCATATATTGAACTCCCTATTGTTAAAAAAACAACTATTAGTTTATAATTTTCTCTTGCTTAGGATATGCTTATCAGTACTATTTCATACACACACACACACACACACACACACACAAAATATAACCTCTGAAAGTTGACCACTGAAAGGACTGTACCAAAGTGTCAACAAATAGAGGTGTTCAACATAAGCAACTGGGTCTGTTGTACTGATTCATGCAGGGGGTGCATGTCTGGTGTATGAACATTGGGGCAACTTGAGAAGGTGGTTCATGTATGGAGGTGGTCAACTATGTAGGTTCTAAATGTGCACAAACATAGGCACACACACATAAGTTCCAGAGTCTAAAGCCCTGTCTTTATGGTCATCAGTGAGCACCCCCTCTAGGTATCTGGATATGTAGGACCACCCCGAGATCATGGCTGGGAGACATTGGAGACATGCACATAGTCACTTCAGAATTCTTAGGGACCATGATGAGCAGGCCATTCTCTAATATGTCACCAAGACCAGGGGTCCTCTAGTTTTCCAGGTGAATGAGGGTTTGCCTTCTCAAAATGACCCTCCTTAAGGGCATTAGGAAGATTTCACAACTTCCTCCCTGGATCCCAAAGCTCTCATAACATCACATTTTGTGATAGGGCCTCACTTGATGGCTAGGCCTCAGCCCTTCGGAGAGCCCACCTGCCTCTGGGGTACACCATGGTGCAGCTGTGGAGGCGACGGAGGGTGAGCAGAACTTCCCACCTTTCTATTTCTTACCTTCAGTTGCTTTAAATCCACATGTATCTTAAGATTATGACCCCTTCTTTCTTCTAATTTCCGGTTGCCTGAAAAATGTTTCCCAATTTTTTACCCTGAGTCTCCTTTTTGCCGATTAGTTGTGTTTTTTGGAGAGGTCATGTGGATGGCTTGTGCTTTTTTATCCAGTTGGCCAGCCTGTACCTTTTCAGTGGGCCATTCAAGTCATTAATATTTATTGAGAGAATTGACAAGTGTTCATCTGTATTTTTTGAAGGTCCATTGCTTAGTTTGATCCCTTGTGCCATTGTGGCAGCTGGGTTTTGTCCTTTTGTTTCTGGGTGTTTACTTGTGGGCCATTGTGATGGTCACTGTAGAGTACTCAGTCTGAGTATTTCCTATAGAGCTGGTCTTGTTGTGGCAAATTTCCCTTGTGCCATTGTGGCAGCTGGGTTTTGTCCTTTTGTTTCTGGGTGTTTACTTGTGGGCCATTGTGATGGTCACTTCAGAGTACTCAGTCTGAGTATTTCCTATAGAGCTGGTCTTGTTGTGGCAAATTTCCTCATTGTGTCCCTATCAGCAAAAGATTTGATTTCTTTGTTAATTTTGAAATTTAGTTTAGCAGGATACCATATTCTGAGCTGAAAATGGTTTTAAGAAGGCTAAAGATGTATGACCATTCTCTTCTGGCTTAGAAAGTTTCAAGTGAGATGTCTGCTGTCACCCTGTTATCTGCCCTGTAGGTTAATTGGTGCTTACTCCTGGCAGCTTGCTAAATTTTCTCTTTCATCTTGACTTGGCACAGGTTCAGGGCAATGTATATGGGAAATACTCTATTTGTGTTGAGATGAATTGGAGTTCTATGTCCCTCTAAAAGGAGTGTTTCAGTATCTTTAGTTATACTTGGGAAGTTTCATTTATGACATCTTGTGTCAGGGGCCGTGCCCGGGCCCGGCACGCCCCTGAGTAACAACATCGCGCTGAGAGGAAGTACATCCCCTGCGGCTTTAATGATAAACAAGTTTAAGGAAGTAACCCTAATTGGCCCGGAGGCCGCATGCTGCGCTC